>NDXZ01019595.1:0-12626 GCA_003055125.1 Paykullia maculata
GTCTTAAAACAAATAAGTTCGTAATAATAAAAATATTTATTAAAAAAAATTCTATATTCTAATATCTAATATGTTATTATTCTATTAATTGGGCAAACAATTCTGCAGCGCTACAATGACAAATTTTATTATTATTGCTTTAATAAAACATTCTAAGTTATTTATTTTTTGCCTTTAAATTGCTAAGTGCTAATTTATAAATATACATTTACCCATTAACAGTCCCCTATAAATTACGTAGCAGTTTAATAAGATATTGAAATTATTTTTTCTCTTTTCCAATAACTCTTGGTATCATATCTAAGACAACAAGGAAGTACAGTATATTATTAAGATAATGAGAGTATTTACATTAAACACTATACTCGAGATGAATTCAGTACAGTTCGTTGCAGTAATTTAAAAGTTAAAGCATACATAAATGTTTCATTTTAAGTGCGGATTCTGAGAATTAACTATGAGCAAAAATTTTAGGTTTTGTTTTTAAATTTCTTAGTAAAATAAAGTTAAACTAAATTGCATAATATAAGACTTTGCCAAATCACTACGTAAGACTGTCACATAAGATTGTTGTATAAAACCAATAATTAACTGAAATAAATAAGTACAAGTGAATATTAATTGGATATGTATTTATTTGTATTTATACTAATATATCTGTGTGTGATGTTTGTGGAAATTAAACATAAAAATATTCAACAGTAGTCAAATTACATTTTTTTTATCATTCTTAACCGCCTTTTTGTAATCTATGAAGGATTAGAATACTTCTTAATAGAAAATCAGAAGAATTTTAAGTAATATCTGTAGCAATCTTATACAATAACTCCCCCAAAAATACACATTTATATGTGCATGTTCAAACGTCAGGGATGGAAATTTCATCATTTTTGTAATTTTTTAAATTTTTGTTTAGCTTAATTCAAATCATAATTACAAAACTAGATCAAACCAAAAATGTTCTTCATTTTGAACATAATTTTAAAAACCTTGTTAAAAAACAAATTTTGTTCTAAGTAAAGCAATTTATACATTTTTTATTATATTTTTAAATTTAAACCTTTGTCTTAGCTTGTAACAAAAGTTTTCAGATAATTTCTCTACTAAAGCTAATTTCACTCATTGTGTCTAAACAAAAAATTTGTACCAACAAATTTTTTTTATATTGAGTTTGACCCTTTTACTTTACGTATAGAATCATGCCCCTCAATCTATATATATTTATAACCAGATGGTGCCTCAACTCTTTAAGGTGAAATACCTTGGCATTCACTTGGACCGTCGCCTCACATGGAAGTCACAATAGATGTAAAGTTGACACACATGAAACTGAAGGCAGCCCAAATTCATTGGCTAATTGGTAGAAACTCCGTACTTCGTCTTACTTGTAAACTTCTGCTCTACAACTCGATTTCGAAACCAACTTGGTGCTATGGGATCCAACTATGGGGCACTGCCTCTACCTCTAACATAGAAAAAATTCAACGGCGTCAAAACAAAATCCTACGAACGATAACCGCCGCTCGTTGGTACATTAAAAACAGCAATATACTTACATAGAGATCTTCAAGTTCCACTAGTTAAATGCGAAATTTTTAAACACGTGGTCAGGTATTTGAATAAGTTGGAAACACATCCTAATCCGCTTGCTCGAAACATCTTACTACATGACGGACACTCTCGATTAAGGAGGAGGGACACTGTTGTCCTCAGATGAAGTGATCGGAATTTAAATATACTCTATTTTGAGAACTAGGGTTTATTCTGGCACTGGCTGGACTATTACTTATGATTTAGATTTAAGATTTGAGTACTTATTGTTAATTCATGAAATGAAGATACAATAATAAAATTATGTTTAAAAAGAAAAATATTGAGTTTGACGTCTCTCTTTTTGAAGCTCAATATAAAAAAAATTTTCCGGACAAAATTTTCAGACACAATGGCTGAATTTAGCTTGAGGGAATTTCGTTATAATTTTTCTTATTTTTATATAAAAAGTTGGTGCTAAGCTAAAGATAAGGATTATTTTCTCACTTTTACTTTTAACAAATTTTGATGAACTGTAAGTTTGACTATAGAAAGTAAGCAAATCGTAAAATTTCTTAAAGGATTACTTTTTTAAAAATACCCTTAAAAAATTTAGTTATTATGCGAAAATAAAACATTTGTATCAATATCGAAAAATCTAAATCTCCATGCCTGCTGCATGAAACATGCATGTGTTATTTGGCTTTCTCTTCTTGTCTGTGAGTTTGTCTGCCTTTGTGGTATTCAACCAGAAAACCCAAATATTTGCAATCAAGTGTATCGTAGTAATTTCATGATTTAAATTAAGTCAACTTAAATTTGTAGTGATTTGCATAGAAAGCAGGAGAAATCGATTAAAACTACAAACACATACGTGTGTAGTTATTTGTTTACATATATTTACATTAATATATAAAGGGTGTTTTTAATAGAGGTATAGAACTTTGAAATGGAATAAAACAAAAGATTAAATTTTTTAAATTGATATGAAATATACTTTATTCGAAAGATAATCTTCTGGCATTATAATTTAAATATGACTTCTGGCATATGATCGCCACGGCTGACTCGGACGTAGTCTAATCTGGAGCTCGATGACCTTTACCAACATTTGTGGCCGTATATCGGTAATAATGCGGCGAATGTTGTCCTCCAATCGTTTGGGGCTTATCGGCGTAGACTAGTGACTTTACATAGCCCCACAAAAAATAGTCTAGCGGCGTTAAATCGCACGATCTTGGAGGCCATTTCACGGGTGCGAAACGTGAAACTATGCCATTACAAAACGTTTCCTTTAATAAATCAATTGTGGTACGAGCTGTCTGATATGTTGCGCCGTCTTGTTGAAACCACAGCTCCTGCACATCATGGTTGTTCAATTGATGAACGAAAAAGACAGTAATCATGGTTCTATAGCGGTCACCATTGACTGTAACGTTCGGACCAGCATCGTTTTTAAAGAAGTACGGACCGATGATTCCACCAGCCTATAAAGCACATCAAACAGTCAGTTTTTCTGGATATAGCGGTGTCTCAACATACACTTGAGGATTATCATTATCATCACTCCAAATACAGCAGAGCTCCATCACTAAACAAAATTCACTTATGAAAATCGTGATCAACGTCAATCTTGTTTTGGGCCTATTCACCGAATTTGGAAGCGTTGTTCAGGCGTCAGTCTATTCATGTTGAAATGCCAAATCAAATTAAACATAAATCTCTTGTCAGCTGACAAAATGGCTGCCAGTTAAAAAAGTGTTTCCAGCTTAAAGTTTTATACCTCTACAAAAAACACCCTTTACAAACATATGTACTCGTTTAATATTTTTCAAATACAATTAGGTGCTAAAATAAGTCACATTATTTTTTTATTATTAAGAGTTTGTTTGGCTGGTTTCTGGTGTAGGTCAAACAAATTTTTTTTAAAATGATTTATGTAGAAGAGGTTAAATAGTAAGGCAATTAGCTTGTTAAGATAAACACAGAGCCTCTGTTTATAAAACAAAACAAAACATTTTAAATAACAAAGTTTTTAAAGTTTGAAATCAAGTCTCCTGATTTTTATTATTTTTGGTTTCGTTTAGTTAAAATGGCTCAAAAGTAAAACGTATTGTTTAGATATGGATAGTTTGTTCTACAGCGTTATGAAGTCGGAAATTCAATATAATTACTTAGTTTAAAATAGGGCTAGAAAAAAGATAAATGTTATTAAAATAATGGTTAATTTAATTGTAAAAAGCTTTGGGTGAATAACATCAAAATGTAACGAACATTTAATGGTACTTAGTTATAAAAATATTTTAAAAATATAGTCAAACAACCCCACCCCCTGTTTTTGATTTTGTCTGTTTATTATCTTATTTTAAATATTCATTTATATTCCCATCACAAATCAAACCTTAATCACTTGTCTTTAGTATCATTCGATTTGTGGGATTTAAATTTCATTTGATTTCATTGATTGCTGTAAACTTAAATCTCCTCTTGAGACATTAATATTTGTCGTCTTATTGTTAAATAAGAAAATGCAACATGATATTTTTGTCATGTTGGCAAAAGTTTAAAACTTATTAAATATAAGAAAAAAATTAGAAGAAATCAGAACCAAAAATTGTTTAAAAGAAATCTTTTATTATGCCATAAATAAATGGTTTGATAAATACCAGGTTTTATTTTGTTAAGATAAAAATTAAGTTTCCTAAACAGTCGTCTAGATATTATTATTATATGTATACAATAAAAAGGTATTAAATATTAGAGATGTTCGTCCACTAAAAATATTATAAGCAAAAGTCATAAATTAATAAAATGATTAACAAGTTTTACTGTAAATTGCACTTTAGTATATTATGTTTTAGAAAGCCATTTTTAAAGAGAAAACAAAAATTTAATTCAAAACTTTTAAAGTGTAATGATAGTTTTTTATATTCTTTCAGTACAAACACAAGTATTCTATATTATATTTGGAATGCAATAGTATTTTTTAATTTAGTTAAAATATCAAAAGACACAATTTTTCGCCCATAAAAATTTACGTTACAGCATTAAGTATTAAAAAAAATTATTTTATGGGTATTTGGTTTCACATTTATTTCTGATTTGATCATTTCAAGGGAAAAATACATACAAAGCTTAGTACTGCTTTAAAAAACAGTTCTTAAACTTTTTAATTATGTTCTTTTATGCGATTATAATAATATAATTTTCAATCTCCCTTATGTATCATATTATCTTTAAAATAAATTATCTTTAAATAAAATCTTTTAAAGAAAAGAGAAGAGAGTTTTTTCTAAAAAAATAAAGTTATTGAAAGTTCATTTTAAAGAGAAGTTAATCAAGAAGTTTGTCTGAAAAGAATTTTAATAAAAGTAAAACTCTACAGTTTTGTTCGTGTAAATTAAGATTTTGCATTAATTTTTTATGAAAAGAAAAAATATTAAACAAAAAATATTTTTAATGCATATCAATTGGAAATTTTATTATTAACAGAAATTTTAGCTACAATAATATAAACCAAAAAAAAAATAATAAAAATAATTTATCACAGAGTTCTTATTAAATTTAAAAAGTATCTAAATTTTGTATAAGAGATATTTGAAAAAAATGTTCTAAAGAGAAAATTTAATATTATTCTTTAGTAACAGAAAATATAACGTTTTTTTTTTTGTAAAGAAATTTATCAGCTTAAGACAAATAATTTTAAATTTAATGAATTTGTTATTTATTCTGACTGAAGTTCATTTTAAATTTCTTCATTATGAAGAAATTAAGTTTGGTTTGGAATAATTGCAAGAATATTCTGAAAAAGTAAGTTTCCCGACACCAGCCTAGTGGAATACATTTTTGAAATCAGCACTCTTTGATCGGTATTTTAGTGTTAGATGTAAATATCATGTATTTAACTCAAAGTTATTGCTTATCGCTGATGTTCATATTTCCTATCACTAGTTTAAAGCTTTTTTCTGTTTATCTCTTTCAACACTTTTCAGAATATTCTTGTAATTATCACAAACAAAAAAATTAATTTCTTCATAATGAAGAAATAAACAAGAAATAAAAATAAACTTGAGTCAGAATAAATAACAAATTCATTAGAATAAAATAAGTTCGAGTAAAAAATTAAATTATTATTACAAAATTTTAAATTTAATATTTTGAAAAATTTATTAAAAATATTTTGCAGAAAAAATTTATTCTAGCAGAATTTTTAAAAGCAAATATTTTGATAAATTTTTATTATTTTTCGAAAATTGCTTTTAAGAAAAATATATATTTTGTTTTAACGAAAACAAAAATAAGTTTTCTCAAAGAAACATTTCAGCATATATTTTTAAGAAAGTGACGTTTTTTTAGGTTGATATATAGAAAATTTTTTCTTAAAATTACAAGAATCTAAAAGTATTTGAAGCTTATTTCTAAAGAGGCCTTAAGAATTGAGAATCACTTACCTCAAATCTTAGCGAAATTACAAAAAAAAGACACTCTAGAATACAACAAAAAATGTCGGTGTCCCTTGGCACTATCAACATCAACATTGTCAACATCGTCGCTAAGTCAGCCGTAAGAGAATCTATAAAATCAATTGATTTTATTTAAGTTTTCATACATACATACATATGTATGTACATATGTAAATATCTATGTATTAAGAGTATGTGTATGATTTTATTGTTATCTACTATAGACTTTATATTAAGAATTTTATTTTATTTATATTTATTTAGGCTTATAGCCAAAGCTAAACACAATAAATCTGTCTCGAACACAACAAACAACGGGAACAGCAATGACGACAACACAAACTTAATTTCCAAGACAACAATAAACGAATAAAGAAAAAACAACTGGAGAAGACTAAGGACCAAAATCTAATAGAAAAAAGCTAAAAAACTGTTTGAAATACAAACAATGCAACCTTGTAAAATCAACAGCACTCTTCCTGAGTTTTTAGTTGAACAAAATAGTGTGTGTGTGTGTGAAAGTGTGTAAATATGTTGCAGAAAAATTGTATGTAAGCAGTGTTGACAATTGTCAACAATAAAACGCTTAATAAGTGCAATAGCAACAAAAGTTAGCGTGAGAGGGCAATAATGTATAAAGGTGGATCCATTTGCCTTAGAAGTTTTATTAAAATAATTTGTATGATAAAAAACAGAATTATTAAAAAAAAAAAAATACAAACCGATTTTATTAATATGTTGTGAGTTTGTACACAGAAAAAAATATCAGCACTTTTTTTTTTCTAATTAAGGCGTTATTAGAATTCAGGATTAAATTTAAAAACGGTTTTTATTAATTCGATTAAATATTTAATCAACAATTTTTTTTTTAATACTTTTTTTCAATTAGGTTCTTTATTATTAAAAAACATATATTTAACTAAATAATTAATTCATTCAATTAACTTAATTAATTGAGTTGAGCTCTTATTGAAAATATTTGTTTTTTCGCATTAAAGTTTTAAAATATTAAAAAACTGATATTGCTTTTTATATTTTAGTCGGTGGCTAGAACGTCGAACTTTTAAACCGAAGTACCCCGGTCGAATCACAGCAGAGGAAAAAATCATAAAAAAAATTAAAAAAAAGGCGATACACATCACTTAACTTAAGGCAACGTCGATTGATATTTTTTTAATTAACATTTTGATTAATTCTATTAACAACTTGTTTAAAATAAACTTTTTTTAAATTATGTTGTTGTTAATTGGAAAAAAATCGATAATTTTTAGTTTTTATTGTTTGGGGTAATTTATATAATCATTTTGGTGATATATGCAAATTTGAACATTTTTTTGCTTGACTGAATCATTTTGGTAATTGAAACAATTTGCTAGTTTTTTTTTTTGTGTAAAATAGATTCCGCACATCCAATTTGCGGTTTAATTTTCTTTTGTTTTAAATTTTGTTTACCAGTCTTAGACACCCAGGCAAAATTATAATTTTAATAATTACAGACCAAAATAATTTGCAATACAGAAAGTTTTGGATTGGCAGATGGACGGATAGGTAGAAATTGTTTCATCGATTCAAGAAGTGCTTCTTAGTCGATCAATCATAGCCATTTATTAAATAAGTTAGTGAACCAGAGTAAGCTGCTTGGAAATTGTTGCGAGATTTATTACGCTTAGACATTCTGATGCATTGTCTTTGTTGGTTATTTGGTAAATGAATCTTAGCATGGATAAGTTGCACAAAACTTTAAATATTCTCTTACGTTTTGGAATTCTATTAAAAGGTCGGATTTTAAATTGCGATGGCAATTTTAATGTCTGATTGTTTTTTTTAAGGAAACATTTTAAAATATATAAAAAAATAAATGATTGCATAATTTTTTTTACAAAAAATTCAAGGTCAAGCGGTATAAAAGTTTCTTAAACTGATTATTGTTACTAACAACTAATTAGTTTTTCTAAATGTCAGCAATGCATTTTGAAACGCATGACTTTGTTACGTTGCTTAGCAAACGACGTCTTGAAATTAAATTTAAATTTAGGTCGAAAATATAATTTATAGTTTTCAGCCAAGAAATGTGCAGATTTTTCTACGAATTTTTTGAACTCCGCATTTTCGTTGCTAAATATTCTAAAAAAAAAGATTTGCAGTTGGTTTTCAAAAAAAAACACTAAGTCTAAAGCAAATAACGCCAATTTAATATTTCTCTATGTAATACTTGTGTATGTTGTTAGTGAATCTATTGTGGGGGTGTATGTGTGTGTAAAAGTCACTTACCATTTTGTTATTCTATTTATTTACACATTTTTCTTTTGCTTTTTTACATTTATACTTAACGCTTTTTCAATTTGATTTTTCATTTCCTCTGCAAATGGCGACAATCAAAATAAATACAAATACCTACACACACATACATACATATGTATAACATATGTGCAGATACATTAATATATTCTCTAACACTTTCTGCTTCCAAGAAATAGAAACTGTGACAAAACCATTAAAATTGTTTAAAAGTATACGAAACTGTGTATCGATGGATGTGTGTATAAGCGTTTGTGCTTGCTGGAGTGTATGTGTCAATATAACACTTATTTTTGTTGTTGACGATTTTTCTTCAGTTGTTATGTTGTTTTGCTATTTTTACTTTTAGTTTTTTATTGTGATTTAGCAACTTCCTTATCCAGTTTGTTGTTGTCTTTTCTATTAAAGTTGATTGTGTATGTGTCATTGGCAAACGTCACAATATATTTTCAATTCATTCATTTGATTGTTTGTTGCTGTTGCGAGAGTGAGTGAGTGAGTAAGAGGGTGTGTGTTTGTATAGCTTTGTGTGCATCAAGGCAAAATATGTATTTCCTTTTTTCTACGCTACGTTGCACAAATTTTTTATTTTATTATTATACTGTTTGTTAAAATTGCTTTTAAATTTGTAGCAACAACATTTTTCAATTGTCCAATCCAATCCAATAAATATGCGAAGAAGCTGGGTTAGTGCTGAATTAAAAATGTTGTGTATCTCTTTTCAGGTAAATAGGAAAATTTTTGGGTTCACATTTTTAATTTATGTTTTGTATTGTTTTTGTGTTTCAATTCTTTCTTTAGACTAATGTTTTTTTTGTTGTATCGTTAAGTTAACAACAAAACAAAAGAGTTTTTCCTTTTCAATAGATAGGTAATTGTTTTATCATTAATATCGTCCAAGTAATACAAAAATACTTATATTTTTATGTTGCGATATCAAGCAGTGACGGTCACTATTTGAAAGGTATCAAAAAAGTGTGGTCAAATTAATATTCATTTGGCCCAAAAGTCCGCAAAAGCAAATAAATTTGCGCTACCTAATACATGATATTAAACTTAATTAAAACAACTTAATTAACATCTCCTCGAGACTTTCAGATTAATGAAGAAGGTTCTGGTCTTTGCTACGACTGAAGAGATTTATCGAACAAGATTCTGTTGCGAATGTGTGAGCTAACAAAGTGGCTAAATGTAGTCTTTTAGTGCCAAAGTAATGTCAGATTGTTATATTTAATTGTACGATAAATCAGACTAAACGATTTGTAGACATTGTATTATCGAAAAAGATAGTTTTTATGAAGTTCACATTTTAAAGAAAATTTTTAAATTTTACCCTTTGTTTTTAAGCCCAAAACTTTTTTTGGGTGAATTTAAAATTGTTTCGTTAAAACAGATTTTAAAACCAATACAATACAATATAAGGTTCAAAACCTTATTCCATTAGGTATATCAAACAGTTTATTTATATAAGAAAACTTTCTTGAAAGTAAAGGAAAGTAAATGCATATTTTGGGTGTTAAAAATACGTCCATCTTGGGGCTCTAAGTTCGATAAATTCTTGTATGTTTCACTACAACAGACATTAGTCTGTGTGACGTCACTCATCAACTAAGTTAAACACTATTGTAATATGAAATGAAAATAAATAAACGTAATTTTATTAACAAATTTAGTTTTTAACATAATTTAATTATTTTTAAATATCCAACAAATTGAATTTACTTAAGGAAATCTTTGACATCCTGTTAAAAAAGTAATTAGAAGGTTACCAAATTTTTGGATTTGTTTACCTTTACCAGCAAAAATAAAATTGACTTGTGATTAGTTAAAATGATAAAATACTGCAGTTGCCCTACTTATCAATTGGCAATTTAACCTATTACTTTTACACGGTGATGTCATTGGAGGCAAGTACTTACCGCGGTTTGCTCACAAATAGGGACTTAAATAAGTCATTATGCATAAATATTTTCTAAAATCAAACCCCCATTTTCATTACAAATTTTTAAGTTCATTGAAGGTTTATTTAACAAAATTTTCGTACAAAACTTGTTTATGAATATGGGGGAAATATTTTAAAATTTTCTACGACATTGTACGATATTATATTATAAATTAAATTCATAATATATTTATTAGGAAATTTTGTAAGACATATTGACTTTCATAATTTTAACGGCAGGTTGATTTTTGACAGTTAAAATTGTAATCATTTTAATATGATGGCTCTAGTTTATAGCTGCTACTTTTGGCATATTCTCAGAGTTAATTGATTTTAGAATTTATCGATATATTTCAAATTTGTTTTCAGCTGACATATTTAATTGTTTTCCTTATTGCAAATACAGTTTGTTTAAACTTGATTTCTAGTTCGGTTTTTTACGAGAACATATTTCTCTGCTAACTTTTAACCAAAGTGGAAAAAATTGTATATTTCTTGTCAATCATCTGAACATTAAAAGTTTCTTATACCATTGAAAAAGCTTTAAGTAAATTTTTTATCATTCAACTCTAACAGTAAATCCAATTGTATAAAAGTTGCTTGAAATTCTGTTTTTTTTTCTTTAAAGGCCTTTAAAATTACAAACTTGTTATTATTATTTTTTCCTCTTTTTTAGTTTATCAATAATGCTGATAAATTGAAAAAGTTCCAACGCAAATAAACCATATTGTTCTATAGAAATTTTTCTGTTTGTTTGCATTTTGCAGGCATTTCAAACTTTACACTGGCCGACACACGTTTTAGGGACTAGGATTTTATACCCGATTTTATGGCTATGTACATATAGATAATGGGAATGATAAATTTCACCCACTTTTTTTGCATCAGCTTAAGTCTAGGGGATAAACATTTTTTTTTTTTTAAATATAATTTCCCTTGAAACAATCTGTCAATATTTGAAAACTCTCAAGGTCAGATTTGACCTAATATGGTTCTCTAGTTGACAATACATTAACAGAAATTGACTGCTAAAATTGCAGGTACATATGTATATACCATTAAGCAACATGAGACCGATGCTTTTCAAGTCAACATGGTCTAGGCTATTGCTTAAATTTAACCGGATCTTTATGACAGAGCAATTTAGAACTAAACCTTTCAAATTCAAGCAGTTGTGCGAAGTTGCACCTGACATTCGAACAACTTTATTATAAAATCAGCATTTTTGTACGCCTGTGTTATCATTTTGATTTCTATTTTATATTTTCTTTGAATTATTATTTTTGTTGTTCTTGTATTTATTTGTTGTCTTATCCATTTCGCAAAAAAAAAACATCTTAATACTGAGCAGAGTGTTGATCCAATGAATGGTAAATAATTGAGGTTAGTTTATTTAGTTATTGATCAAAAGACCCGAAGGGCATTTACAAATAATATTAGTTTTTTTGTACCGTAAACTTTTTCTCTTTTTTTTCCGCCTGATGCTATTTGCAACACCCACTAACAAACAATCGTTGAAGTCGTACTAGTAGTTGTTGTTGTTGTTTGTATGTTTTTCCTCTTTGCGGACAACAACATTGTGTAAAATATGAAGAGTTGAAAAATCATCACGTACAATTTACGAATGACAAACACGTTCGAAATGAGAGCGTTTGTCACTTCATATGTTGTCATTGTAGTTGGGGGATTTTTTTTCTTACTTTTCAGTATGACAAATGGAAATCTAAGATTTAAGATGAGCAAGTGGCTGAAATTAATATACATTCGGTTTGTACTTTTAAGATTTAAAAACAAAATTTTTTTTTGGGTTAAAAACTATTGAAATACAGCGATATCCAGGTTTAACAATTTGTTAATAAAAATCCTTTAATAAATTGTATTAACTTAGAGCTCTTTAAATAGATAGATTTGTATATGACGAACAGAAGTCCAAACATTCATTGGTGTAAAAATATGATGCCAAATGTGACAAAATTTTCTCTTTTAAATAGATATACATATGTATTTTTAAGTGTAAAATAGCTATGACTTGCTTCACAAGTCTATCACTAGTTCCAACTTACAAAAGAAAACAAATACTTTTGCCGCAACTTTAGTTTGTCTTCGAATTTTGTTTTATATTTAATTCTTCAATCAATGTAGGCAGACGTGTGGAAGTTGTATTCAGTAGAAATGAAAATCTCCTTTAAATATATTTTTTTTATATTTATCGAAATAAAAATCTAAGAATCATTTTGCAAGTTCGTGTACATTATTTAGTTTAATATGTATTATGTATAAGTATATATATAAGTAATTTTAAGGTCTTTTAAATTTGTTTTAAGTTATAATTTTTCTATGTTCATCTCTTAACTATGAAGTTTTCCTCCGATACAACAATATGTTTATTTAAT
>NDXZ01019604.1:0-24597 GCA_003055125.1 Paykullia maculata
AAAAAATTAATATGTCGATGTGTAATTGTAATTTAACCCTGCAGCCGAGTGTTAAATTTGATAAATTTAAATACCCTCCGTCATAATTAATTTTTTTATTTTTTTTTTAAGATTTAGTAAACAAATTTAGCTATGAAAATTATTTTTTTTAAACTTTCGATAAAAATGTAATTATAAATAACACCTAATATACATACACTGTGGTGCTAATCTTTTTAACAAAGTACGTAACTCAAATTTTTTTATAGTAATATAAAACTTATTTCTAAAATTTATGCTAAATTAAAAATATGCATCTATTGAGAATATGTTTTTTAATAATTTTTTTAAGGAATTTTAAAACAAAATTTTAGTTCTCATTTTAAATTGTTAATTGTTTTTATACCCTTCACCTGAGGTGATAAGGGTTTATATAAGTTTGTCATTCCGTTTGTAATTTCTACAATATTCATTTGCGACCCCATAAAGTATATATATATTCTGAATCCTTATAGATAGGGAAGTCGATTTAGCCATGTCCGTCTGTCCGTCTGTTGAAATCAACTTTTCTCAGCCCCGCTACCAAGATGTAGTACGGATGCTTGCTATTGAGAATACCAAAATCCGACAATTAACAAAATATAAGCAAAACAAATTTTTTTTTATTTTTTTTTTTACTCAAAACTGATTATATTTGTGTGTAGGACATGTTTTTTGAGAAATTTAAAAAAAAAATGTTTGGAGATACATATGAGCCAAAAAAAAAAATTTCGAGATATAGGCAAACAAAAATCTTTTTTTAACGTCAATACACGCAGTGAAGAGTATATAAGATTTGGCACAGCCAAATATAGCGCTCTTACTTGTTTTTCTTTCCATAGTGTTTTAAATATATGTATATAAAAACTCCCACGGCTCTTTTATAATTTTTTTTAATTATTTATTTAAATTAATTATTCATTCTAATCTTAAGCCAAGTCAAATTTAAATCCACTATTGCCTCTCTCCATTTTAAATTCAGTTAATGGCAATAAAATACACTTTTGTATTAATCAATAAACAAACAGACTTTAGAAAAGGTTCAACTAATTATGTAAATAACAAAGAACAATAAAAGAAGAAAAACAGTAACTAAGAGTTATATTATGTAGAAATTTTATAGGTTTTCTTTTTATTGTAATGACTTAACTCGAATGTATATGTACTAATTGATATTAAAAAAGTAAGTTTGTTTGTTTTTGGGTAATTCCCAAAACAACTTATCTAGTTTCAAAAATTCTTTCAGCTATATTTACAATGGTTTTTTTGGGATGAACATAGACAAGTGGGTGTGACACCAAACATACAAACTACGTAAATTTTTTGTAAGATACAATCCTTATAGACTTAAAATTTTGCATAAATTAATAAAATTAAACTGCCTTATTGAAACCAAAAACGGACAGGATCGGAGCAGAAGCAGTGAGTATGTTATAGGGTATTTATATAGCAAGTAACTTTAAGCTTTGAAAAGGTCACTTTGAAAACAGTCGCCTATTGAAGCCAAGCCCGGACGTTAAACGAAATTATAAGAGAACAACATTATTCAAGGCAAAAATTAATAGAATCGGAGCAGGGGCAGTGGGACACCTGTATAAAGTTTGAACATTTTATGACATAAGTACATATGTACATACATAAATGTGTATATATATATATGTATGTGTGTATTTGTAGAATCGTAACCGTTATACACTTGAAGCTTTGCATGAAACACTTAAACAAAAATTATTCCATAGAAACAAAATTAAACTAAAATAGAAAATATTGTTGGCAGCAGCAATGCAGTCCAGGCCCATCTAGTGAACAATAAAAATTAAAACTAAAACTGTTATCATATTCTTTTCAAATGTCTAAAACTCGAAAAAAATTACATGCATTTTTAACCATGCACATACATACATATGTACATACGTTTATATGTACATATGGATATTAACAGATTTGTTACCCTTTTTGTCTTGTTTTCTTATTGTATTTTTATACAAACAATAACAATTATTGTGCATCATTTCAGTTAAGAATTCATTAAGAGCTATTTTGAATTCCTTCACTTTATTTCTTTGCTCTTCTTTGTTTTATCTTTGGGGTTTTAAAAAAAGTAAATTTTATTGAAATTAAAAGTTTTTAGTATAAATTTTATTGTAATTTTTTATTCTTCTGCGTCTTTTTTTTAACTTGAAAGGGCTTAAAATTTAAATTATCTTTATCGGTCTATTTTTATGTTTTTTGATGCAATTAATGACCTTAATTTTAGTTTAAGAAAAAAATAAAAAATTTAAATATTTTTTATATACAACATAACAACTCTCTTGCTTTGTTGTGTATATTTAGGTTTGATTGAAAAGAATTTTTTGTTGTTTCTTTTTGCATTTTCACCCTGCCATGTCATATCTCTTCATGTTTTATTGTTATGGTTCGTTTAATTTTTGCATTGTTTTAAAATTTAACCTTCGCTTGACAGTTGGCATTCCCTGTGGCAGCTGCTGCTGTAGGTGATACTGCTGCTGTTATCTTTTATTGTTGACGTTGTGCTTTCATTTTCACACACTGTCAAGTTCACTTATTGTTGTTGCTGCTGCAAGACAGGTGACAAGGTGACATTCCGTTTGTAACTTCTACAATATTCATTTGCGACCCCATAAAGTATATATATTCTGTATCCTTATAGATTGGGAAGTCGATTTAGCTATGTCCGTCTGTTAAAATCAAGTTTTCTCAGCCCCCCAAAGTCGTACGGAACCGTTATTGGTATCAAACAATCTTGATATTTAAAATCACCGAAACCCGACAATTAACAAGATATAATCCAAATATGATTATATTCGTTGGTAAGACATGCATTTTGAGAAATTTTACAAAAAAAAAAAATTAACGAGACACATATGTGTAAGCACAAAATAATATTTTTTAGGTTATTATATTTGTGTGTAAGACATGCCTTTTTAGGATATTTAAAAAAAATTACTAATTGGCCCAGAATCAGCAAAGATATGGGCGAAAAACCTATATGGACTTAAATTATATCATAAAAAAATAAAGAATTCTAAGACTTTAAAAACTCTCGGACATGTCAATACATATATACACCAATACATACATACATAACTATACGTGGTGAAGGGTATATAAGATTTGGCCCAGGCAAATATAGCGCTCCTCCTTTTTTTTCGTTGTTATTTATTTTACTGTCATAACTTTGCACAAGTTTTCCTACTCTCATTAATAAATTGTGACTTATTATTATTATCAATTATAATTAATGTATATTGTATTAGGTGCACACATATTTATTTACAAACATATGCAGGTAATAGAAAAAAGAAAATTAAAATTTTCGCAAATGTTCTATTTATAAGGCGTTTTGCAAAAATTGCCTTTGCTAAGGGTATTCTGAAACGAACAAAGCAAATAGAAGTCAAAAAGGACAATGACAGGTGGAGCCAAACATCCCATTTCCTTTTTTCTAGGATGAAAAATTATGGACTCATGTTTAGTCTCTCTCTAGTTAAATGCTCTCTTTAAACGAATCAATTGTGTTTGATACAGGTCTTCCGTGATGGGTTCACCCGACTTAAATATGTCAGCTCATTACCTTGAAACAATCGATGTTTGCGTGCGTTCAAGTAATTTCCGAAAGTGTACTTTATATTAAACTTATTTGTAAATCTTATCTCGATACAAAAATTTTGTACGATACTTTTGCACCTGTGGTGCTTAAGTATATTTCAAACAGTTCATGTGGTTGACTTAACTGCAATTAAAATTTCTTTGAGTGTGTGTAAACACCTATTAATAGTTCTAAACAAATAACTATAATGATAAAAAAGTTTTTTTTTAACGCTTTAATGCATTTTAGGCCGCAGACACAAAAACATTTAGGTTGGTTTTTAACCACAAAAATAAATCAGCTTTAAAAAATTATGTTTTTTTTTGTAATAAAAAAATAAATAAGCTTAAAAAATAATTTGATTTTTTGTTGTTAATTTAGGTTAACAAATACACATTTCCGTATGCACATACATAAATAAAGTAAACGGTAAATAAACACTTTATTAGATTTATGTTGAAAATAAATTTAAAGTACTTCATTCAATACAAATACAACACAATTTATACACATACAACAAAATCAAAGGAAATAAAGGAGAAAACAACGAGAAAGAGAAAAAAGAAATGTATCAGCCAAAAGTGCATTAGTGTATTTATCTTAAAAAGCAACGAACGAACACACACTAACAAAAAAGAGGCTAAAATTTGGGTCAATTTGGGGGTTAACGATTTTTTATAGATATTCTTTATTCATTTTGTGTTTTTTACAAAACAAATGAAAACACTTTATTATGATTTAACTAGTTTCAAATGTTCTTATCAAGGACGAAGGATAAAGGAAATACACATCAAATGCTGCTATTACAATAATAGAAAAACAAAAAAACGCTTAAGAAAAGAAACAAAAAAAGATATAATAAAGATAACAAATCAACATAAAAATGTTTTGTAACAAAATTTTCTAACAATTGTTAGTAGAATTGTGACTAGTATTTACACGTACAATCCACACACACACTCTTACTTTTAAATAACTTTAGTATGTATCATTTCGACCTCAAATGTAATAGGCACAAAATGCGTATTTGAAGTTTTTAAAGATGTTCAAATTTTATTGAAGTATTACAATTAAAAAAAGCGTTAAAAAATAGAAAGAAAGACCGAACGTTACCAAAAAATTTGGAGTTTTTGTTTTAAAAAGGCATGCATGTTTTAAGAAGCATTTTACACTTATTTTGTTAGACAAAAAGAAATGTACAATTCTTGCACAGTAAGCTAAAGTCCCGTCCCGAGTCTCTGTTATGTAAAATGTACATATGTATACTTATGTCTAATATTTTTTTAGGAAAACAATAAACAACAATTATATGATGTATTAAATACTCGTATATAAAGTAGAGACTAAGATTAATATGTAAGATTATTTTTTATATCATATTTTCGTTTGGTTCGTTTCGGTTGCCCCTAATAAGTTTATAAAAAAATGTTTTTCAATAATTTTGTTGTTTAGTCTATGTTTCTAAAACAAATCAACATTAGTTAAATGTAATTATACCCTTCACCTTAGGTGATAAGGGTATATATAAGTTTGTCATTCCGTTTGTAATTTCTACAATATTCATTTGCGACCCCATAAAGTATATACATATATTCTGAATCCTTATAGATAGGGAAGTCGATTTAGCCGTGTCCGTCTGTGTATCTGTCCGTCTGTTGAAATCAACTTTTCTTAGCCCCCCGATGTTGTACGGACACGTTATTGGTATCAAACGATCAGAAACTTTCCCCGAGATTCTTGCTATTAAAAATCAATCCGATAATTAACGAGATCTAACAAAACAAATTTTTTTAATTTTTTACACAAAAATGATTATATTTGTGTGTAGGACATGTTTTTTGAGAAATTTCAATAAAAAAATGTTTTTGAGATATAAGCAAAAAAAATTTCAAAATATAGGCAAAAAATAATTCGAGATATAGCAAAAAAAAAAATTTTTTTACACAAAAATGATTATATTTGTGTGTAAGACATGCCTTGTGAAAAATTAAAAAAAAAATGTTTTTGAGATATAAGCAAAAAAAAATTTCGAGATGTAGGCAAAAAAAAATTTTTTTACGTAAATATAGGATGGGTATATAAGATTTGACACAGCCAAATATAGCGCTCTTACTTGTTTTTTTAATTATATGTTTCAGAAAAAACTCCAACAAACATGCTGATAATGATAAATGCACTAGCCGAGTGGAATGCATTTTCGAAACCAGCTATGGTCAGCATCGTCAGCACTCTTTGATGGTTGTGGTAAATTTGGTAGCGATAGAAAATATGAATATCGGCGACTATCAGTCACCATATTTTATTTCCTAATAACTTTGAGTGTGTGAGGGTGTAGATGATATTTACACCCAACACTAGAATACCAATCAAGGAGTGCTGATGACGAAACCGTTGCTGGTTTTAAAATTGCATTCCACTCGGCTAGTGTCAGGAAACTTACTTTTTCAGTATATTCTTTTACGTCTTGTGCGTAAAATATTTGGCTAATGTGACAATAGCTTCAAAAGTTATCACAGAAACTCGATAACTATTAAGAATTTTTAAATGCCAAATTTTTGGAATATACATACATACATACATGTGTAGCTGACAAAATGTGTAGAGCGTTTTATTCCTTTCTACTTTTGTTAAAAAATATTCATTTATTTTACTCGCATATATTACTCCTAATTAATGCGGCCCCCTGGGATCATAAACTTCTTTCTTTGCATATTGTACTAAGGCCTTAAATTTTAATTACATAGGTACTTGTATAAAACTAAAATTTTTTGAGGAAAATCGTTTAAAGTTGTTCCTTTCTTTTCTATGAAGTTGTTATCAAGCTCAACTGCACAAGTAATGTAATTGTTAAATATTTCAAACATTTTGTCTTTTTTCGTTGTTGTTGCTGTTTTTTAATTCGCACTTGAAAGTCGGCATGACACAACAATGTTGATTGAGATGATGTTCGTGACGACTGTGATGCTGATAAAGAATAAGTGTGAATTGCATAAAAATAAACAAATTTGTTGACAATGCAGCAATGCAATACTAAACCAGGGGGCAATAAATATTTAAAATGTATAAAAAGTTAAAAATATAGAAAGTTAAAAGAGGGAAGAGGGGAAAACTTATACTGCCACCACCAAAGTACAGAGCAAAGTTGTCAAGATTTTATTTGAGTATATCTGCATGACTTGGCAGTGTTTCTGTTTTTTCTTAGAAAACCTACTTGTCATTTGTAATAAACTGTAAAGGAACGACAGACGAACTCAATTGTCATCTAATGCTTTCATAGATATATGTACGTGCATTTGTATGTAGGTTTGTATATACTAAAGTTGTGAAATTTTCGTGTTTTAAAATTTATTAAAGTTTAGTTTTTAATATTTTTTTTAATAAAAAAATCGATTAATTTTTTTAAATTTATTTGATTATTCGAACAAGTTAGGGCCACAAATTATTATTCGAATAATTAAATGCATTGATTCTTGCAAATATCCGGTTCCAGATTTCAATGCTTTTAAGTTTGTAATTATACAAATTATTAATAATATACATATGTATGTATATACATATTTTCAAAAAATATTTTAATAATGGATTTTTTGCAATATATTTATGGAATATCTTTTATTCTAAATTCTAAAATTTAATTAATTAAAAAAAGCGTTTCTTTCAATTAATCGATTAATTTTTGTTCAAACGATAACCTTCATATATATATATTTCTTAGTTGCTCGTCTTCATGCTGGTAACTACTGTCTACATAAGTACATACTAAAGGTCTGCATTTGCATACCATATTGTACATACTAAACGAATATACCATGTTATTATTATGGTAACATTATCTGTTACTCTTGTTATAAATGAGAGACTGTTGTATTATGTTATGGTATGGGTTTGCTTTAACATACTCATTATTCTCATAAAAACAGTATCAGCTACGTATGTATTGGATTAGGTAAGAGACTTACTTATTGTTTTTTTTTTCAGATAACTGTTGTACGCACAAAAATACCTGTGTGTGATCTAAAAGAACTGTAGTTACACAAGTATTTAAAAAAAAAAATTTTTTTTGTATAAAATATAAAACGCATTATATTTTTTTGCGTACTTTAATAACTACGTATGTATGTGTGTAAGTGCACACAAATGTTCTGTTTTACAAGTTTGAGAAAAACAAAGGTATACAGATATATTACGCTTTTTTCTGTTTATCCCTTTACACCCACACCGTTTCTAAGAATAACAATACAAACTTGTAACAGAAACATTAAAGTACATATCAACGACTACTTTAAGCAGCAGCACAACAAAACTGAAACGTTTTGTTGTAACATTGCACGTCTTTAATATATACTTTGATGTTTTGGCTGTTGGCGTTTTATGCTGCTCGAATAAATGATGAATACGATGACACACATATAAATATAATAATTGTTGACAAAATGTTGCAATCTTTATCTTCTTATCTGTTAAAATACAGCTATTTTTATTGATTGAATTTTATTGTTTTCTTTTTTTACTGGCTAAGGCCCGTGTTCATAACTTACCGATAATAAAAGTTAGGATATTATCTGACAGATAAAGAATTTTTGGTTATTATGCGCATACTTTAAGCTTAAAGTTATCTTGATACTAAAACTAGGATAATCCGACCTTTAACTTTTAAGGTAAGATTTGCTAAATTAAAGTTGTATTAGATAAAAGTGACACTTTTTCTTTTTTAAGTTATTCAAAGCTGCCACTTTGTATGTAAAAGGTTGTAGTCTAAGGTAAACAGAAACAAACAATATCATAATTTGAATATTATTAAATTTATTTTGAATGGAAATTGTGATAATGAAATGTTATTGTTCACTTTAGCTAAAGTCACCTTTATTTATAGGCAGATCATGTAAACGGTGTTTTAATTAAGATGATAAGTAAAAAACTTTTGTTATTTTTAGCTTGTAGAGGGGATTAAGCGAAGAATTATCCCCAAATGCTAAATCAAGTATTAATAGAGAAGGTAATTGTACACAAGCACAAAATAGAAATTAATTTTTTTCAAAGATTAATACTTTCCTGGCTTTTGGTTATCAGCCAGGTAGTTAAAGCTAAAATTTTTAAATAACTTAATTATAGATTTTATTGCAAAATGCACATTTATGGACTTTTTTTAAACTAAATGGGGAACTATCTATATACCTATACATATGTATATAAATAAAAACTTTATTAAGCATTAGTATAATTTATTAACCATAAGTATAGATTAAAAACAAATCTTTTATGGAGAATATACAAATTAAAAACTTTCTAAAAGTAGTAATTTTCATTATGTATGCATGTGACATAACGCTAAAAAAATGTAACAATAAAATTTTGAAAAAATTCGAATGTTAAGATCGAAACGACTAAAAATATTTCGTTTTTCATAACTTCAACTTGGTGAACTATATTGTGATATTTTTTAGTATTATCTGCATGATTTAACCCGAAATATAGGAACAAAATTTTAAGTTTTAAATGCTTCATTAAAGCAAGTAAGAACTGTGTATTTTGCTGTGTAGAATCTTCTTTACCCCTAGAACAACAACTAGGGATGCAATTAAGTATTTATCTAATTTAGTGGCCTAATAAAAAGGACATATCTTGTACACACATGTAGGAAAAGTCTAAAAAGTATATAGTGGCTACACAAAACTTTGTTGTTTGTTAAAACTTAGGTATAAAACAGAGGCAGCCGTGTTTTTTTCATATATCTTATTCACTAATAGGTCGATTTTGCCAATTATGTCTTATAAACTGATCTGTAGGACATATGAGGGCTTCGAAAAGCTAGTATTGATTGTAGAAATTTCAAAAGAATTTAAAGTGTTTATCACTTTATAATTACATTAGTTCCTGTTAATCCTAAAAGGACCAAACTATAAACTTTGTTACGGATAATCATATATATGATGGTTTTAGAATATATGATAACCATAAAAGATCTTAAAATATAAGTCAAAGGACAAAAAGAAGGAAGTTTTGCCCTTTTTTGGTACATTTTAGAAGATAGCGCACCACAAGAAGAAATTCGCTTAGTTTAATTGAATGTATTTTTATATTTAAATTTCAACCAATAGGATTTTTTTTCCTACCCTATGCTCCTTGTAGAAGTTAAAAAGAACAAATATACATATCGCACACCCAGTTCAAAAGTGACACAAATTTTCATTTTTCGAGTTTATATGCTTAAACTATGCACAATACACTTGTTTATCTATAAGAAAAGTATCAGTGTATTTTTTTGTTGTTAACTGTTGCTTATGTCTTTATTTATGTTTCAATTGGTATAAAGTTGCAATTCATAAAAGTGACTTATTTTTAGTTGTGTCAGAAAATATAATCCCTACGCTAAGTGCAAAATAGTTTTAATTCGAATTCAATGGTCCAGTTTATTTCGATTTCTGAATAATTAAAAATTTTGAGTTGTGTCACTTTTGAACTGGGTGTGAGATATACATATATAATAGGATATTTTATAAACTGATGCCTGATAGTTATTTAAGAAGGCAGCAGAGGAAAGTGGTACTTTTTGTATGGCATATGTGCGTATGTGGGAAGTAGTGGAATTTTCAAGCATTTTAGAGTAATTTTTTAATTTTCTATATTATTTATTTTAAAAACATTGAATTGGCTATGACTTTTTTGTTGAAAGATTCACAAGATTCGTTTAATAATTTGTTAGTTTTAATGCTTTAAGAATTTGCTTTCTGCCAATATATTTAGTTATTCGGGTCATATATGAATGTGTCACGTTTTTTAAAAACCAACATTATTACTGGCATATGAATTAAATAAAATACGTTACACAAAATCTGCTTGTACAATTGAGAAAATAAAAATAGCAGGCAAACTCTAACAAAATAAAGATTTTCATTTTCTTTGCAAAATATAAAAAAAAAAATTAAAGAACAACCCTGAAAGAATGCTTTAAGAGAAAAATATATAAAAAAAAACTTTCGTGAGATACAGAAGGAGTTTTCGTTTTATTCGTTTATTTAATCTCTCATCGGTACACTTGACAATGGTGGGTGGGTAAAATTCTCTTGTATCTCCTATAGACATTGTCACTTTTTCTTTATTTTTTCCTACTATATGGAACAAATTGGTTGAATTTGTACAAGATTTATTTATTTTTTGCTTTGTTCCGGAAAGTGACTTTAGCCGTATTTTCCAAAAAAAGCTATAATTACAATAACAACAACAACTTTTGCATTGCATGCATTAACATTTTGTACAAAAAAATACTTAACACATTTGGATTTAAGCCAAAAATCCAAATAAAACGCAGATATTAAAAGCAAAATAAAGTCGTCATGGAACATAAATAAACACACAGAGAAATACTACATGGAATAGAGGACACATGTTTAATGTAATTTTTACAAACAACAAAATAAATAAAACCTATTTTCGTTATAAATATGATCTACTTACGTATTTTTTAAATTAAAATGTTACATGAATTTACCTGAAAAAGAAAAGACAAATTATTTATTAGAAAAAAAATCAAAATTTCACAATATTAAATTTAGTGCTGTATTGAATGTTTTACATAAAAATTTAAATTTTCTTGTGTGACTACACTATAAATAACTTAAAAGCAAAACTAATCAGAGAGTTTAGCTACTTGGTTGATAAATATAATTTATCTCCTTGTTTATCTACAAAATAATTTGTTTTTTTTTTAATTTTCACTATTTCCTTCCTTAACTAAAATTAGCTTTAACCGACAGGAACTTTAAAGACGAATAATAATAATGGACCTAAGAGATAGATATGTATGATTTTAAAAGTATTTTGAGGTAATCTTGAGACACCTTATTTTTCGTTTACATAAAATATTATTCACCATTTGTTCTAATGAGTTTTTAAAAATATAATTTTCAGTTCATGCTGTCCTAATACAAACGAAAAAATTAAAAAAAAAACTAAGTTCATACATCAAGCGTTTTCTTTTCTAAAAAAAATGTTGCACTTCTTACATTTTTGTGTTAATTTTTAGAAAAAAGTTTTTCGCATTAAGAAGTGTAAATTATTTTGTATGTAAATTAATTATGTATTTATCTATTTAAAAAAAAAAGAAGAATTTTATTGTTTTGATTCACGTCTATTATTTATTAAAAAAATATTGTTTTAAAACAAAAACGAAAACTGACTTTTGTGCTGTTTTTATAATACAAGCGAGCATTTTGAGTGAAATGTTTGTATGTGTTTTGTTATTGTAACAAAAACAAAACACACGTAAAACGTCTACACAAAGCACTCACTTGTATTACAAAAACGGCACATTTGTGTAAAAAATAATATTTTTAAGCCAACAAAAAAAGTGTAACATTTGCTCGTGTGCGGTCAAATTTTAAAATGTGTTGCCCAATTTTCTTTAGATTAGAAAAAAAAATAAAATAATTTAGATTTAAAATCAATGGCGAATGACAGTCTGTCAGGAAATTAATGTAGATAAATCAGTAATTATGTACATTAGGGAGGGGAAGTGGGTGGTGTAAGTAATGTCATAAAACATTTTAAATGAAATCTATTGATTATAACCTGAGACTTGCGCCAAACGTTACTAAAAATTTAATTAATATTTCTATTTATAAACACTTGTCGGTTAATTCAGTATTACGTATTTTTCTCTTTTAAGCAAAATTCAAAAAAATCAGATTTCTTTTTTACACTAACTAAAATAAGCGGAAAACTAAAAATGAAAGTGTTTTTTAAAAAACAGATTTTTCTTATTAATAAAATGAAATATTTTTCCATATTTTTAACTTTAATAAAGGGTAAAGCAAAGAAGACGTTATTTAGAGGTTTAAGTGAACAATTTGCATAAAAATTAATATTAATTTTCTTTTTAAAGACAGCCAGATTAAGATTAATCAGATAATGCATAGCAGTTTTCAACTGTTAAAAAATGTTTTCTGAATGGCTGTTTAATATCTTTATAAGACTTAGATTTTTAATGCAATGCAGTCGCGATAACGTTAACTGGTCTCATTTTAAATTGTTCAACTTTATATGCAAAAAAAAAACAACATGTTGCAACATGTTCACTACGACCAATAACGGTCGCATATGACTGCTATACTTTTAATGAACAATTTTTAACGTTTCGTATTTTATCATTACATGATTACTAGTTTTAAAAACTTATTATAACAATTACAATAGTTTTTATTGAAAAAAAAACATTTTTATTTAAAAAATGAAAAAATTATATTAAAAATCATTTTGTATTTTTACAAACTCTCTTACTCTTTTACAAAACAGTTAAAACAAAACTGACGCTGAATGCAAAAACAGTATGTTAGTTTTAACAATATTATATAATATATAAAATAGTAAGGTGACTGATTGACTGATTGATTAAATCATCATCGCACAACCCAAACGGATAGAGCTAGAGACTTGAAATTTGGACTGTGGGTTACTCTTACGTTGTGTAGATCCACTAAGAAGGGATTTTTGGAAATTCAAATATTTAGGGGGTAAAAAAGGGTAAAAAACGGGAAAAATCGGTAACCTTATATCTACTTAACTAGACAAGATACAAACAAAATTTAAAAAGCATTGTATTCTACCAAAAAAATAAGCTGACGAGGGCCTAGAGGGTAAAAATTATATTTTGGTACTTTTTCGGGGCCCTTATAAATCCTAAACCAATAAACATAGACACATAATTTCAACTACGTTTGTTAACTATCTCAAAAATAAAGAATACGTTTTCGGTACTTTTTTGAAATTTAAACGTGTAAGGATAAAAACGGGGAAAAATGGGAAGCAAAAAAATGATCCGATTTAAATAAAATTTACATGGTAGAAAAAGGGGAAACTTTGAGTAATCAATTTGGGCTAGCGAAGCAGACCGGGTCCATCTAATATTATATAATATAAGAATACAAAAAACTTAAGGCAAATGTGTCATTTTCTTTTAAAGAATATTAAAAAAAAATAACATATTCGTTTTGAGTTTTTGGTATCCTTACATGCAAAAGAACAACATGATTACTGGAACCATAAGCTGAAACTGTCATTCATTTTTTAATTTTTTTTTCAAAGTAAAAGAAATATTTGTCTAAGAATAGAAAAGAGTTTATTTGATGTATGTGATTGTATAAATTTGATATTTTCGGCTTTTTCCTTTTGTTAGATTTGAAATTCTATTTGCCTAAGAATGTTTTCTAACTGATGTATTTAAGCACTTATTATTATTCCAATGTTAAAACATTGATGTACAAACTATTAACATCAAAGCTTTATTTATCTTTTTACAAAAGTCAATATAAAACAATGATCACAGTGCACTGTATTTTCAGATAATTCTTCTTTTTTGAAACCCCTTTTTATTGTGTTCATTTCCGTTCATTTGCCAACTAACCAAAACTGACTATAAATCATATTATTTTGCTGGTTCCTTCCTTCTCCATGGTTTTTTTCAGCAGCTGTCTGTCTGTCTGTTTGTGTACCTTCTTGATTGTAGTCTTAAGATAATTATTGCTTCTTTTTTGTTTAATTATGAGTGTAAATGTGAGAAAATACATCATTATTTATTGGCCTAATTAGGTGGGGTATTAGGAAAATATATTGAGAGTTATTAGTAAACTTTACATTTACGGCCGTATCTATAACGAAAAATTAGAAACTACGTAAGAGTTTGATTTTAAGTTAACATGAGTTAAGCAGAATTGATAAAAAATACGTTAAAAATGTCACTTATGCTAACTCTATGCTAAATTTTTATTATAAATACGGCTGTTAATGAACAAGGAAAAAAGTTAATTTTGTAAAACTGTAATAATTTGTTTGACTTTAAAAACTGTTAGACGATGATTTTAATGCATTTTTTCTACTTCTTTACTTAAAATTATTTTAATTTTTTACAGTTATACCAAAAATGAAAAATTAAGACAATTTCTATTTTTTAGTCCTTTTTTTAATCAGTACTGTGGTATTTACGTTATATATTTAAATATAAAATACTTATGCCTTTTAGAACTTTTTTTATTATTGAATACCCCAATAAAATAATTTTACATTTTAAAAATATAGAAACAACTTTTTTACTTTACTGCTTAGCAGTGACTACACGCAAAGAAAAAACATGAATGAATATGGTCACGGTAATATGATCACAGACAATTTTAAAATTCTATGATTATTACAATCGTTATATTATATTACAATATTATATGTCATAACCATAATATGGTTGTAGTCATATTTTACGTCAATACCATGATCATTTATATGATGGCAAGAATCATTATATATTTGTGCAAACTATAAATATGTTACGGATAATCATAAAAAATAAAAATGTATGATGGTTTAAGATTATGGTTATCATATAGTAGTTCATAACTAACTAGTAGTTGTTTTATTAACAAAAAGTTAAAAGCAGTTAACTAAGATTTTTTTGTTTTTTTTTTTTGTTACAATAGCATCAGCTATTTATTTAACTTTCAAATCGTCACTTTTAAGACTAACAACATCAATACAATTTCAACTGAAATAAGTTGTAGTTCGTAGTTCCAAAAAAGAGTTAAGTTGTTTTAAAGTTGGGTTGTTTTAACTAAGTTGAGTGTAAACCATAATAGGGGCATAAATCCAACTGTAAACTTGTTTAAACTGAATATCAACACTGCTAAAAAAAAAAACGTTATTTTAGGTAAAGTATTAGCACAAAGTAAATAAGTCTGTGGCATGGTGTAGCGGTTAGAGCAAATTTGACGCTCTAACCGCTACACCATGCCACCGAAGTACCCTGATTCGAACCACGGTAAAGGAAAAAAATTAAGAAAGATTTTAGCGCCAGAGCGGAATGTGCCAAAATGATAAAAATGTTCGTTCAGCAATTACACACACCATTTAGCAAGGATTCACAATCATGGATGTGATGGATGCGTTATTCTAACGATAGATAAATGGCGCCCGCCCATTCATTATATTTATTTGTTTACATTATTTCTCAGCATCCCAGATAACCAGTTATTATTTAGCTTCTTGTAATGTAAGTATGTTTGTATGCTTGGGTCATGAACTTTTTAAAATAAATAGTTATTCACCCAAATAATAAGTAGTGTTTAAAATTATCCAATGTTACTTGCTAACTTACTATTTAAGTAAAGTGTTTACTGGGTTGTTAATTTTATATTTATTTGATAAAAATTTATTGTATACATATAAATCAATTTTTTTTTACTTTTTGTAATTTTGCATGAAATGTTTGATCTATGGCAAATTTTACCTCTTTTTAATGGATTATTTGTTGAATCTGCGTTTCTTTTCTTTCAGTTTTAAAATTATGCCTTTAAAAATAACCCTTTACCTATCGCAATCAATAATATTAAAGTTTTATGATATAAGAAACTTTATTTTGACTTAAACACAAAACTTTAGTAAATTTTAATAAAAATGAAATCATAAAAAAAAATATTTTACTTAAATTTAATATTACAACAAATAGCTATTTTTTATAGTTTTTCAAATTTTGCAGAACATAAGGATTTACTTTAACATTAGTATTGGCGCGTTTAAAACGTTATTCTCTGTTCGTGCTTTTTTATTGTATGTTTAACAAAATGATTAATGGTCATCATTATTCAAATAAAAATTTGTGTACATGGACAATACAAACAAATCTTATAGGATTTTTATTAGAAAATTTTCTATTATTTTGAATAAAAAAAACCGAATCGATTAATTTTGTGATTTTATTGTGTTTTTCCAACATTTATTGTGGTGGCAATTATAATTAAAGACAAAAACAAATTGAAAGTTTAAACAAGAAAAATGCAATTCATGTAAGAAAACCTTAATTTTAATAAAAAAATTTTGGTTAGAGTCCAACTTACTGCAGTAAAAAAATAGAAAGCAAACACAAAACAATAGTAGAGCAATGAAGGAGAAATAGTAACAATTTATGGAGAATTTATTTATGGCACACAAAATATTTCAGTATTTCAGTTATATCATCTTTTAAAATTCTTTTAATTTATCTTTTTTTTCAGTTTATATCTTATCAACAACTATTTTTAATAGACATATTTTCGATATATATAAAAAGGGATTTTAAGTAATTGAAATAAAAGCTTTCTGCTTTACGTTGTGTTTAAACTTTTCCCTAAAACAACTTTTTTAGCGTTTTTGAGTCAATGCATGTGAAATGTAATATAATACTTAACGTACTTTTCCTACACTCATTGTTTTTAACCATTATTTTTTTTTCATAACTTGGCTTGAATAACGAAATATATATTTAAGTATCTATGACTTGTTTGTAAAACACCTTTCTACTTTCAAATGCATCATAAAACTACGAAACTAAAAAAAAGATAAAAGAAGCAGATTTTCTAATGACAGACGGAAAAAAATTACTCGTACTTTCTTTTTAAATACTTAAAACAGTAAGAAAGAGAAATGAAAAAAATAAAGAGTCAGTTACATTAAATTAACAGTTAAGGGGAAATATATATTTATGTGAGCAAAAGCAACCTACAAAATTTGCTACAGAAAAATGCATTTAAAATTGAAAAAAAAAGAATTTGTATACGCTTCACCTAAGGTGATAAGGGTATATATAAGTTTTTCATTTCGTTTGTAATTTCTACAATATTCATTTGCGACCCCATAAAGTATATATATTCTGAATCATTATAGATAGGGAAGTCGATTTAGCCATGTCCGTCTGTAAGTCTGTTGAAATCAACTTTTCTCAGCCCCCAGATGTCGTACGGACACGTAATTGGTATCAAACGTTATTGGTATCCCGAGATTGTTGCTATTGAAAATCACCGAAAATTCGAAAATTAACGAAATATAAGCAAAAAAATGTTTTTTTTTACACAAAAATGATTATATTTGTGTGTAAATTTTTTTTGAGATATAAGCAAAAAAAATTTTCGAGATATAGGCAAAAGTTTTTTTTTACGTAAATACACGCAGTGAAGGGTATATAACATCGCGCTCTTACTTGTTTTAATTCACGATCTCCCTTGTTGTGTTTTATCCATTATTGTCTTGTATTACTTTACAGTATTGTAAAATTGTTGTTGGTAATTTTTATTACAAATCGTTTTATATGTTTTTTTAAAAGTATATAAGTATTACTATTCAGTGATGCCAATTTAGCTTTTTATGGGTTAAAAGCTTTTATGTACGAGTAATGGGAATCTCACTAAATAAATCATGTAGTTGTATATTTCAAAATTGTATCACTTAATGAAGTTTAACCCAAGTTGAACTTATTTCTAGAAATAAAATAAAGTAGTCACCGCCAGTATAGTTAATTAGCCCAACCTATAATTTTGCTCTTAACTGTAAATTTTCCTTAAGAAAACTGTGTTGGTATTTATATTTCTCAATATGTTTTTCAGTTTCATCTAGATTTTCTATTTAACTATTTATTTGTGTAAATGTAAGTTATTATGTGTAAAAATATACAGACGAAGAGTGCGATTTCGTTTTTTTAATAAGTTTACACTCTATTAACATTCGTAACTGATTGTTCATACATACATATTTCCAAGTAATAAATATTTTAAAATGGTTTCAAATTCCGGAAACATTTTTTATGTTCAATAGATTGTAAAAAATATTTTTTTTGCAATTTTTCTTTTATAATATGTAACATTTTTCTTGTAAAGTCTTTCAAGATGACCTGTTGTTAAGTTTAATTTTGTTAAAACACACACACACACAGGAAAAATATGCTCTAAACACTGGACTTTCTTTCGTGTTGTTTTGTTGAGTTAGCTTTAGTCCATTTTTCAAAATGTTCATTGTTTATAATTTTAAATTAAAATTTGTTTTTTTTGTTTGTTGGTAGTTATTGCCTAACTGTCTCTGAATTGGGTCAACAAGCATTTTAAAGTGTTAATGCTTACATAGCGTTAATAATAAACGTTACTGTTTTTTTTTATTTTTATTTTTTACTTAAACATCTAATAATAAACACTTCAGTAGTAAGTTTTAATTATAGAAATAAAATATATAACAAATTTTTGCGTTTTCTTTTTATAACATAACAGGAAAAGACAAATAAAAGGTTAATTGTAATTTAAAAATAATAAATGGTAAAATATAAAAAAAACGACTAAAAAGAATAACAAAAAAACAAGTTTAAGTTTAAATTCTTATTCCATTTGGTTTGAATTTATGTAGTTCAGTTGTAAAGAATAGCCCATATCACAAAATATCAGACCGTATTAAAAAACTTTTTTAAGCGCTCCCGTATGAATAAAATTTACAACAACAAATAATATTTAAAACCATATTAGTCAAATATTTGACGTTAAAGAGGCAACATTTAAAAAGTATATTTTTTAATAATAGGGGTATTCGTTTAAACGCCTCTTATATCTCTCAAACTTTCATATAATATTTTAAGTGTAATTTTAACGATTAAACGAATCCCCCTAATATAATTTTTTTCTGGCTCAAGTTATTTTTAGAAATTTAATTGTTTGATTGTGATAATGAAATAAGTTTTTGCCGACATAGCCGAGTGGAATGCATTTTCTAAACCAGCAACGGTTTCATCGTCAGCATTCTTTGATCGGTGTTTTAGTGTTAGATGTAAGTATCATACGTATGTATATTAACCTCACAGATAAGGTAAAAGAATACGGGAACAATAAAGTCGCCTTTTCTTTTATTATTTCCACCACGAGTTAAAACGAAATTTAACACAACTTTTTTTGTTTTGTTATTTTATTAATTTTTATATATCACTAGTTTTATCATGTACATATATATATTTTTTATTTAAAAATGTTTCTTTAACATTGTAAAATTCCAATGAATATTTTTATTTAATAAAAACTTCTTTTAAGGACAAACGGCATTAAACAATTGTTTGCTAATAGTGGTGGTAACGCTTTTTTTGGGCAAATATTTGACTAATTGGGTTGTGAATTTTATCCACAAAGGGGGCCGAATAAAAAAAATTTTTTAATTCCCTTAATATATGGAATTTACAACTGAACTACATAAAACTAGACAGACTTACACGAATATATTTTACGCAACTAATTTCATGAAAAATGTTAAAAGAAAATAAAAATTTTTTAAAGCAATAAACCTTTGACTTTGACTATTTTTTCACTAGAGAATACTATTAACATACAAAGAAAAAAAAAATTAAAAGTCAAAGGCTTGCCACTGTATTTAAGGCTGGAATTAAACTTGTTTTCAACTTTAGTTGCTTACTGGGTGAATATAAAATATTATTTTTTTATTTCAAATAGAAGTTCGTCATTAAAATACCTTTCAAAAATAATATAAGAACGACAAAAATGCTAGATGTTTGAATAAAAAAAAAACGATAAAAAATTGTTCTTCGCCAAAGTCCAAAAAAAAACTAAATAAAGCAAAACGAAACTAATATATATTAAATAAGTTTTCATTTAAGGGTACACAGCCAGTGAAATCTACGTTTTTAAAATGTTTAAATCTGTTCTAAATTTAATTTATTTTGTTTACTTGTTAAAAATTCCAGCCACATTTAACTTTTTAAAGTTCTGGTTTTTCGATTGCCAGCAACTACTAAAACAACAACAAAAAAAATACAGGCACATACCTATGCATATATATAAGTATTTTTCTAAATAACTAACATTAAAAACAAAAACTTTTTCCCTTTGCCACACACAATTCAAAATAATTGGAAATTCAACCATCGATTTATTTGTTTAAAAATGTTTTTAAAATCTCTAAAGATTTTTTGTTGTTGATTTGTTTGATATTTATTTGTTTTATTTATTGTGCAGCTATAATAAACACACGTTAAACGTAAAAAATAAGTAAAAGAGGTTGAAAAGCAAAAATTGCTTCGAAATTAAGTTTTTTACAGTTGAAGAGATTTAATTGTTGTATGAAAAATTTTAGGGCAGTTATAGTTCCAGTTACCCCTATGCAAAGTTGATATCTTTAAAAGCAAAATGTGCTACCTGCAGAAAACATAGTACATATATAAGCGAAGCCGGTGTTGGGAAACCATCAGAATTGTAAGTCCCTGTGCCTGGCCGAAGGCTATAGCGAAGCCGGCGATTCGGATCCACCAGAGTTTATTGTCCATGCGCCCGGCCGAAGGCCGGCTGTCTACAACACATTTTTAAGCGAAGCCCTAACAGCTTTCTCTGGGAAATTATTTCATACTAGTAAAATCTCATTTTCATAAACGCTTTTCAGTTAATCATTTTTAATAGTATAGAAAAACTAAAAAAAGGCCCAAGGATTTTAAAAATGTTGGGTGATTCCCGAAAGAAAAGATCACCTAAAGTTCAGAATAGAAAAACTGCCCAAAAAACAGGAAAAATTATTTCAAAAAACCGGCAAAATTGCCCCAAATTTTCTTTTTTTTTTACTATAAAAAATTGGGACCATTTTTCATTTTGCCAATATTTTAAGAATTTTTTGGGGCCATTTTTCATTTTTGATTTTGGGGCCATTTTTTATTGGGGCCATTTTTCATGTTGCCCATAAGTATGTGTGTATTAGTGGCAGCTTTACAAGATTATTACATTTAAAATTTTATACCAAAATTAAAAAAAAATCTGCACTGCTTTTTGATATGGATTTTACTAAACCAAATCCTATACTTATCTGTACGTGCAATCTGCTTAAAAGGGTAACGAAGTTTTTGTGTTTTACGTACATATAATACACATATAACTAATAGATTTCTTTTAATTGCCTCTCTCTCTCTCTCTTTTAATTGTTATAAATTTTCTTTAAAAATTTATAAAATTCTTATAGTTTTTCTGAAAAAATTTGTTGTCAAAATTATTTAAAAGATCCATTCAAATTTATTTCAAATTTTAATTAAAACGAATTATCTTAAACTTTTTTTACATATTTTTTTTGACACGTAAAAGGCTTAACAAATTACTTTTAAGATATTTTATCAGCAGCTTAATCAATTAGTTGGAAAAAAAATCAATCACTTTCACTATGTTTAGCACTTTGGTCAGTAAAAATCAGAAGTGAGAGTAAGTAAATGAATGAGCTGACTGTCTGTGTGTGTACGTACGTTTAATGCGAAAACATGAATAATTTAATCACCATTTACAGTGTTAAAGCACTATATTTTCGTATCTTAAAGTCTGTTTTTTTATTTTGTTTTGTTTTTGTCTCAAAGCAGCTGCCAACATGCTTTTACTAACAGTAATAAAATAAAGAAAACCAAAAGCCGGTTAACTAAGCAAAAGTAATAATTTTTTCTACGAGTAGCAGCACTAACCGGCTGAACGACAACACTCCCGCGGTATAAAAGCCAAAGACGTATGAAATACCCCTTAAATTATGTATCGTATTTCATACTTATACTTGGCGTGTGAGTATGTTTGTATATACTTAATGTGTACTTTTTTCCAAAGTAGTCACTATTTTTTATTGATATTTTTTTTTATTCGTGATTATATTGTTGTGATATTAAGTTCAGTGACTTTTTCACTTACACCGTCGTTTTTTTCAAAGTCTGCTTGTTGGTTATTTTTTTCTGTTTATGACTTAAATTAAATGCACCTTATTTATAATGTAGGAGGGGGCATTGGTTCCTAACATTTTATGACCAAACGAACTTATATGCACTTATGTATTAGACTTGGGCAATTATTAGTAAATGTAATTGAATTTTGCTAATTACAAATCCAGTTACCAGTTACTTATATACACATTAGTAATTGCAAGTAATTAAAACATAATTCTAATTACATTATTCATAATTACATTGAATTTTTTTTATTAAATTTCAAAACAACAACAAATAATATATATAAAGGGCGTACCAAAAGCAGGCAAATGGCGACGAATTTATCAATTACATTATACATATTATTGGACCTGTATTTAATTACAAAATGTCATTGGTAGCGCCCAAGACTGGTATGTATGGCTTTATAATATATGTAAAATAATCTAAAAATTATATGTCTTAATAAGAAATCATAGCAATATGTTTAATAAATGGAGAAAATATATGTATACTTTACCGTTACGAACGCAATGACAATATAAATTCACCTACCATATCGTTTTTGTTAATGGTGGATATTAGGATGTCGTTTAAGTATTTTAGAAGTTATAAAAATTAATAGTTGTAACTGAAACAAATACATACTTTAAATTTTTTTTTTAAATATAAAATTTATAATTAGATTTTTGTCAAATGCAAATTCAGTTCCAGTTAATTTTTAGATACACTTCTGTTAAAATTCTAGTTCAGTACAATTACAGTTCCGGTTTGGTTTTACTTTACTTTAAATACAGTTCGAGTTTAAATCTAGTTAAATTATAGGGCTAATTAGGGTTATTTCTATTTTATTTTGGAATTCAATACTTTTTTTGTTTTAGTTTAGTAATAGTTAAATTAAAGATCAATTTAAGCAGATAACATTTGTAGACTAGTGTAAATTCATTGTTGCTTAAGCTTTAAATTAACTCTATTTCAGGTTACATTAAGCCCTATTTTATTTAGTTAAATTAAGTTTTAGTTAAGTTTGATTACAGTTCTAGTTTAGGTTTTTTTCAGTTTATAATAAATTCTTATTGATTTTAAGACGTATTCTAGTTTAGTTTTGATGAAGTTCCTATTCAAATTTAAATTCTGAACTGGTTTTTATTTTCTTCTCTTAAAAAAAATTGGTTTTATTAAAAAAAAAAATTAACAATTCATAAGAAGTTGTTAAAGAACTTTTAGATATAAAGAACGTTTAGGAAGTTTAACATGAACGGAAAATTTATCGATATTTTTCTTTAAACAGAGAATCGTTGGTAGCGATCAGGCAAAATGTTGGAAAACACTGTCATAGTTTTGAAGTGGTGTTAAAAAAATTAGAAACATTTTTAATGTGAATTGTTTGAGTAAACAATGCACTAAATATGAAAAATTAGTTTACGATGTCGAAATAAACGTTTTTTCCAAAAAAAAAAAGAAATTTTAACAATGACTTATTTTAAATCATTGCGAATTTTATATGCAGGCAATATAGAATACGTACCTCTATTATAACATAATAAAAAACATCGCAAGAAATAAATATTTGGTATATTTATTTTTAATATAAATAACAAAGGTTAATTATTTTAAAATTTTATTAACAATTTGTACATAAAAATCCCTTGAAATTAAGTGTGAAAAATACCGGACTTTGAAACCTCTAAACCCCTTCAGTACGTCATATCATTTAGCATTTTTAATTTAATAAGCAGATTTCGTTTAACACAAAAAATTAATAATAAAAATTTATATTTTTTATAAAAACTCTTTGAGTAATAACTTAATATTTATAATTGAATATATGTAAATGCAAATTAGTTTTTTTTTATTATTAAAAATTTTAATTTATTAATAATTTTCGTCATAAGATTTTCTTGTATTTTATTAAACAGATAAAAACCAAAAACAATTTATTGAAGCCACTTAAACCATAACTTTAATTACTTTAAGCCACCACTTGATTTTGCCTTGACCTTAAATAGAAAAGATGGTTAAGATATAAGTTTTAAACAACGTCAGTTGGATTCATGTTAAAGATTTATCTATTGACGTTGTCAGTGGCAGCAGGCGCAGAGTAGTATTAAAAAAACACATGTGACATGTGTTATACAAAATGCCAGTTATTTTTATCATTAAGTATGACAATTTAAGTTTTAAAAATCATTATAAGATATTTAGTGTCACAATTAATGATAAAGTAAAGGAACTGGTAATAGGAAAGAGATAATGGCTGAAGAAAAAGGATACAAAATGTTTAGTTAGTTAGCAGGAGTAAGACTGTCGTTAAGTATTTTCTTACAACACATATGAGGGATTCACAAGCAACTTATGATATCATAATGTCCTAAAAATGGTTCAAGTTCTTTGTTACGATAGTTAACGACAGCACAATAAACATAGCAGTCAGAGTAATATTATTTTAGGATACTTTTAGTATGAAAAGCAACTT
>NDXZ01019605.1:0-13080 GCA_003055125.1 Paykullia maculata
ATGTTAAAATTTATTTTAAAAACAAGTAATTTTTAAAAATTCTTTAGGTATTAACTATCTTAGAATATTGTTTTATGCTTCTTTTTTAAAATTTCCGTAGCCCGGTAATTTGTAAAAACTCAACCAATTTTTGAATAAAGCTGCAAACATTCATACAAATGGCCGATAATTATATGTAACAGTAATTAATATGTAGGTTGGGTATGATAATACGGACTGATGACTTTACTAATATTGTGAATGTAACGTTGACTGTTTCTGCTTTCAACATGTTTCTTAAACTGTTTTTGTAAATACTTTTTGTTATTCCCTATTTTATTCTTAATTTTTTTTTTAATTTCTTAAAAAATTAACAAATAGGAATTAACTGCCTGCCTCACTAAATGCGAATTTTTTTGTTTTAAATATATTTATTTATTAGAAAGAAACTGTCGTTCCCATTTAGTGAAACAGGCAGTAAATTTGTTTCTTTTTTTATTCAATTATACACTTGCACAATTCTACCACAATATTTACACTTACACAGCTAGAAATAAACTTATAAAAACACTTAAAGAAATATTTTTGTAAAATAATTATTAGAATATGTTGTAGAAAAACAAACAAATAAATTTATTTTTACTTTATTTTTTTTACACTAGGTGAAACCATGCTGTCGCCCTTAGTAATGTGTGGTCCTCAGGGTCTTGAATTTTTGGTGCCCGTAACTCTTAACATACCCCATTGTGCGGGTAAGACAACATCATTGGGTTTAGCTTTGAAGGCCACCGATAGTGAAAAGAATATGCATACCGAATGGGATAATATCGATTTGCCCAGTAATGCAGCTGCTCATACAGTATCGGTTAAAGTAGATCATTTTTAAATAGTTTTTCAAAAAAAGAAAAAAAAATATCGAAATTATCATTAACATTCATACATTCATATAAATAAAATTTTGAGACATACACACACACACATTAACTACATAGAAATCATTAATAATAATGTTGTAAATATAAATTTCTAAGTATATACAAGTATACATACATAAACATATATATTTATATATAAATTAATATATACATTAATGTTTTCTAAGCCTTGTTTTATAGTTTTATATTAAATAAAATAAAAAAAATTAAATGCTTTTTTAAGAATGTGAATTAATATTAAATCTAAAAAAAAAATACGAAAATTATATACAAATTTTTTTAGTAAATTTGTGCCTTTAGCTATATTTTTTTTTTATTAATTAATTAAAATAATTAGTAAAACGAACGACTTTTTCTCTTTAAAATATAAGTTTTTTTTTTGCTTTGTAAATAATTATGTTTTAATTTCTTTTTGAACAAATGTCCAAGTGTTTATTTTATTATTATTTAATTTTGTTTAGTTTAAGTTGTTTCACAAAAGAAAATCTTTATCTTCAAAGCATTTTAAATGTTTATAATTTTATTTTATTATCATTATTATTAATTAGAGATTTTTGGTATGCTTTAAATATTAATAATTACAAAAATATATACATATGTAGATATATTTATGTATAAACTTAATATTTACTAGAGTTATAATGTATATGCAACAATGACATACAAAAAATGTAAAATTATGTAATAGATTTATTAAAAATTATACACTATTTCATTTATATAATACACATATGTATGTAGGTACATAAACAAATACATATATACAAACATACCACATTAAAATGATTATATAAAGTTACATACAAAAAGCTTCAATAAAGAGTAAAAAAATCAATTAAAACTTTTTTAAAACCCTTATATATTTTATGATGCAATTTTTTTGGTTGTACATTTAGTTAAAATAACACCAGACGAAAATACAAATAAATAAAATAATATGAATCACATACATACATACATATATGAAGTTTACAAATACTCTGAAAACTATTTCTAATATCTTTTATAAATAAATATAATGTAACGGAGCTTTACTTGTAACGAACGAAACGGGCGGGAGCTTTTTACAAAAACATTTTAAAGCTCAGGTTTAGGAGTCACATCTTCAATAGGTTTTACAGTCACTGATAGTTAGAAAGCAACTGCTTTTTATAGTTTTACGCCGTAAAATATGCTACGTTTTTATTTGTTTTAGCGACCTCCTGCTTTTTTTAGCTTTCTGGTCGCCTGGTAGTTTAAGATAATTTTACTCAAAATAAACCGAAAAATTTATGCGGAACAAACAACGTGGGTGCGCTGATCAGTACAAATTAATACTTTAAACAATGTACGTATATAAAAATACCATTAACTTTCACAACTTTAATCTCCACAAGCCGAACTTATTAAATTATCATTGCCTCAATGATAAGACAATTTTTTTTTTAAACTTTCATAACTAACTCGAAAAAAATTTTAGCACTAAGTCCATAAGAAAAATATTACAGATTTTTTCATCTATATTTCTATTACCTACCGTCAGTTTCACCAGTGTCGTAAACTTTAAGCATTTCAATTTTTCCTTTTAAAAGGCGAAGATTGCCATGCCGTAGTGACCAATGCCGTTTTCTCTTTCGCTGTCCCAAGTAGATTTTACGTAAAAAATTAGTAAATGAACCAAATATAAACGTAACCGTTAGACCGAAAAAAGCGTTTTTAACAACAAACCATAATCAAACAATCTTTACTGTTTAGTTGATTAAAAAAAATAAGTTATTAGAAAGCAAAGCAGACAAATTAAAATGTTTTGATGTTTTATAAGAGAAAATATGTATATACAAGTCAAGTGTATTTAAAACTTTGTCTAAATCTTGCTTATTTCGAAAAGAAAACAAACAAAGGCAAATTTTTTTTATAGTTTAACATAATATTAAAAATATTTTTTAATGTTTCATAAATATGTTTGTTTTTCTTTTATATCAATTATGATAAAAAAATACAGCATTTTAGATTTGAAACAAGAATTTCCTTTCGTGAAATAAAGATAATTTTTAGAATTTCTTTTTTCTTTAAACTAAAACATTTTACATAACCAACAGTCATTTTACGTAAGTAATTATCTGGCTAAAAATAATAATAATAATTAATGTTTAGGAAACTATAGGATAATAATAATGGATTTAATGTAACCATTGTTTAAGTATTAGAAGAAGTTGAAGTGATCATAACATTGTCAGGTTCGGGAATGGTCGAAACAGCTTCTTTAACATAGCCGTAAATTTGCTTACGCGTATCAGCAACGACATCACGTACCATATTCTTAAAGAAGGCCGTGTGTCGTGGTGCCTCAGCGTAACGTTCGTAATGGTCCAGAGAATCCTGCAACTTTAAGGTAAGATCGTAGTTTTTACGCACAACCTCTAGAATTTGTTCTTCGGTTGGCGTGGAAAGACCCTGCTCGGCCAGCCATTCTTTAATTTTATTTTGAAAATGTTTAACAATGGCCAAAATGTTGACTAAGGCATTTAAAAGTTTAATCACATCATCCTTATACTCACAATCTGGCATTGTGGTGTAACGAAGTACTAAAATTGGCATTAATTATTAAAAAACTTTATAGATTATGTTCTAGTTTTTGAAACTTACCCATTGCATGCAATTCAGTGAAAACTTTTTCCTCTCGATTAAGTTCGTAGTAAAGTTCATCATAGCTGTTGGTAGTAGCCAAAAAGGTATCACCATACGTAATAAACAAGTTAAATATGTTGACGACCTGTTGAACAGAAAGAAACGGTTAAAGTATTTAATTTTAGTTGAATTAAACATTGCAAACAAAAAAAAATTAATTTAAATATTGTAATCACATTCCGGCATAATTTAAGGTGAATTCGCAATACAAAACAATCTCATTTCGTTTGTCATATTTAAGTTATACCTATATCGGTAGTTTTTTGATACGACAACAAAATTTACACTAAGGCTGTTTGTGACTTTCATTTACCTGCAAAGATAAAAAGAAAATATTGCATTTCTTAACCAATGTTTGCTCCTGATTAACCAAAAAACGCAGTAAGCCAATCAAAGCCGACCACAGCTCTTTCCAGGGATAATTTAAACGCACACGACAACGTTTCTGATAGCACAGTATACGATGTATAACACCCACACACAACAAATACAATTCCATGGGGAATTTTTTCATTAAATGCGAAACAATGAATTCCACCAGTAAATCCAATAAAGTGGCAGCCAGTGGTTGAGATTTGCAGACACGATCTACATTCAATTTGCGATGACGCATCTGGGCACGATGTAACAAAACTTTAAAGGTTAAGTTACTATCATGCATCATTGAGTTGGCATATTGGTCTTCAGAAATGCAGGTCAGAATTAAGAAGCAAAGTTTTAAATTGGCTACACTGGATTCGTTTTTATTATCCTGCATAACAATGGAACTGCAAAAAATGGAAAATAATTGTAAATTCAAACGTAAAGTTTTAAAGATTATGTTGTTGAAAAATACCAATATTGAAATACGGCCACCAATAAATTGGTAGGATATTGTGTCATATCGATGATGGGAGCATTGGCTAAATCAGGCACAGGTTGTGTTAAACTTAAGGTATTACTAGGTGAAGGCGGAGCACTAGTTTCGGCTTGTGTATGAGCTAATGTGGTGATAAAATTACGATTCAAATGTACTGCTTCGTACAAAGCCAATAGTAAACCATTATTGGCCTTTATCTGTTGAACTCGTTCACAGCCTTCATCCGAAACGAACATATTGCCTACAATATTCGATAGCGAAGAAAACCATGATGATGATTGGGCATTATTTAAGCTTTGCATGTACTGACGACAAAAGTCAATCAGCGATTGAGAAATCATTTGTCCATAACTGCATAGAATTATTAGTTGAATTGAAAAAAACATTTATTTTTCATTTGCTTAAAACTTACCCATTTAAAGCCAACTCATCTGCCAGTATTGATAGTTGCACTATATAGGGATTTGTGGCCTCATGCTTGCGATAATTTACCAAAATTGTAAGTAAAATAACTATATCATGTCCATGTTGAGCCCTTAAAGTGGGATCACTTAACAGTTTTACAAACGCATCGAATAATGTATTCATCATGAGATATTCTAACAAGACATTTTGACTAACATTATCAGTACCTGTTACGAGAACCAATAGAAGTTTTAAGCACATAAAACGAGCATTTTCTGTGACGTCACCTGAAAATAAAAAAAAAATTGTTGGTTGTTTAATTATAAAACGTTTATAAATCAAAAAGAAACATCAGTTTAAATTATTTTTTCTTATGATAAAAAGTGTCCTTTTTTTAATACAGGTTATAAAGCACTTAGTACTATGTTGTTTTTATTTCGTTTAGTAGTTTTTAAGGTAATACAGATTCAAACACAAGTTCCAAAAAATTGTGTTTTGACTTTTAATTAACCGACCACGCCGATTTTTAACACGATCCTGTTACAGTGTTACCATTATACTATATATATAGATAAATATACATATAAGGTAAGTATTGTTTTATTTATTTTTTTTTTTTATTAAAAAATTTATAAGTTTTCTTTTTTTATTATAACATACACATGTACATACATACATATATTTTCTATCATTAAATCTGTGTTTACAGCAAAATCGTGTAAAGATAAAAATGCTAAAACGTTATCAGTAAATTTGTAAGATATGCTGCTATTTAAAATTCAAATATTACAAAATGCATTAATGGAACAAGAGATGTTAACTTACTCAGCAATATTTGATTACAATGATCCATCAACTTTTTCATCCACTTATCCATATGTTCATATCCAAAAATCTCATTCAGAATGTCATAAGAATTGTCCGCTGTTGACTTCTTGAATATTGCAAAGAACAATGAGCACAATGTCTGCAAACTATTGCACAAACGTTTGGGATGATCTAAGTTAGAAATAAAAAAACGTTTAATTTTACTTAATACAAGAAACCACACCCTTAACAGATATAATTATAACTTTCCTTCTAAATGCACTTGCTGACTTACCTGTTTCTAGTATTTCAATGCATTTCTGAAAAATCATATTTAGATTTTTCTTAACCACCGTAAATTGTTCACTGGTTAACTTAGTGACTTCACTTTCAAGCGACTCGACATTGGGCTGCAGCAAAAAGAATTCATTCCAAAATTCAGGACTCTCTTGGGTGGGATCTTCGCCACGAAAGAAGAGTTCATAGATGTAAACAACTTTTTCTTTAGGACGTTTCGAGGAACCACTACCACTGCGTTTGCGAGAAGTCATTTTATGATTAATTCGATTATGAATTTATATATTTTTTTAGTTTAACAAATGTTTGTTTATTTTTATTTTGCTGTAAATAAAAAGTTTTCGTTGCTTTGTCAATTTATTGTTTGCCTGTTTTAAAACGTCATGGTTTTTTCATTATTCATACTTTTGACGGCGTTTTTCGATTGTAACCGCTTGACTCTGTAAAGATTTAATTATGACACCAGCTGTTTGTGCATTTTTATTATTTCAGAAAATAACGGTATTTTTACAAACAAATAAATACAATGAATGACACAATACAACATAGGCTGTAAACAGGTCAATAACTTATCGTAAAGCCATACCTAATATTTTACACTATATAAGATCTAATCATAAATTTTATATATGTAATATATGTTGTTAAGATGAAGGTTTGATGCCAGAAATACATTTATTAGGAGATAGATAAAATCGGTTACATATAACAAAAATCAGTTGAGGGGTTCTCTGGGCCTAAAAAGATATGTGTATAAAATTGCGTTTAAATATATATATAACAAAAGAGGACTTATTCTCTTAGTCAGTATGGTGGCATAGGGTATAAAAATCGGCGATCGCTAGATAAATTAAAAATAAGCGCAAGAATCGGAATTTGTAAATTTCTAAAATCCTAGGATTATCACGGCGCCCTCCTTAAAAAACTACCGCCCAGAATGATTTTCAAATATTTCTTTAGTACTTTTGACATAAAAAATTCCTTTCAAATGTTTCCTTTATACTTTTAGGCGTCAACATTTTTTTAATTAAAAAAATGGCAATGCAACTCATAACATTTGTTGAAGTGAAACAAATTTTAAATAAAATGGTTTTTTTTTATAAATTATAATGTGTGCAAAAAAAGATTCACTGATTATGAAGTTAAAATGCGGGTAATTAAACGTGCAAACATCTAAATGTATGCACATAGTTTGCAAAAGTATAAATATGAAGAAAAATTCAAAACAACTTTACGAATTTATTTTAAAAATAATAATAAGCAAATTTCATTTACATAGGCAATTTTGCAAAAGACACAGAAATAACGTAGATAATATTGTGAGTTCATAATTATGTACATATGTACGTAGTTACATTAGTAAAAGTACAATCGCGGGGCGTAATGGTGTTAAGTTCTGAAACTGATAAGCATCTATGTAGGTATATAGAATAAAGGAAGTTTTTCTTTTTATTTTTTTAGGTTTGGGAATTCTCGCTTTCAAATAAAAATGTATTTATTAATTGTGGTTAATGGCTGTAACATGATAATAAATTGGTATGATTATTTGCAAGTTGTTCAAAAAGTAAATGAAAAAGAGTTACGTCTGCTCGATGCATGATAGTTTCTTTATAAGGATTCGCTTAAATTAATCTGCAATTTTATTAATAATTTGTATTTGCAGTCCACACGTGAAATACCAATCCCTGCAATCAAATTTGACGTATGCTGATTAGAAAATTGCATATCTCATCTCACGTGGAGTAAGAAAAAATATTTATTTTCTATAACATTTAAATTTCAAATTTATTTAAATTTAAACTATTACAGTTTGTATAGAGTTCCTTTGGTTCTTCCTCATTTAAAGGCATCATTATCGATGAATCATCTTGAGTTAAATTTTTATGATAATTTTGTATTTTAAAGTTGGAATTCTTTTCAAAATTAATTTTTTCACACTGTAATATATTCTTATTGTATAAGACCAGCGAAAAGTTAAAAATCTTTTTTAAGCATATAATTTGAAAAACTGAAATTGTAAAAAAAAATATTTAAATATAATAAATTTGCAAGTTTTATAAAATAAATCTCACCGAATATAATATACAATCCCACGTGTACCGGGATTGTATAAACTGTGTACCCATATGCCATCCAAAATAAAATTTGATCCAATAGAAATATAGCTTGATATATAACCACACAAAGAGACATTACTAGCCATGATGTAACCAGGGATATAGATTTCTAAAATTGATAAATGTTGTTTAATATTTGTTATATTTAACCTTATTTCCTGTTGACCTTAATAATGCCTTTAATAAGATTTATAGATGTTATAATCATAATAAGCGTATATATCAATAAAAATACTCTATAAAGAGTTAAATACAATTGATCCCTGGAGTCTACATTAAGTTGTGCTTTATCCGCATCTGAGTTAATTTCAAATATATATGTTGCAATTATGTTTAAAAATCCTATAGAATACACAAATATATTTAGAGCACCTATAAATATGCACAAATCGAAATGTTTCACTGATTGCATTATTAAATATGTATGTATGTATGTATTTTTAATTTTCTTAATCCGAGTAAAAGGTTGTAGACAGTTTTAGCGCTAAAGTGCAACTAATTAGAAAGTAAATTTGCATTACAAGCAGTTTAAATTTTTTATTTATTATTACACCCTTCACCAGAGGTGATAAGGGTATTTATAGGTTTGTTATTCCGTTTGTAACTTCTACAATATCCATTTGCGACCCCATTACGTATATACTTATAGTCTGAATCCTTAAAGATAGGGAAGTCGATTTAGCCATGTCCGTCTGTCTGTCCTTCGATCCGTCTGTTGAAATCAAGTTTTCTCAGCCCCCGATGTTGTATGCGCGTTAGTGGTATTAAACAATCAGAAATTCTCCTTAGATGTTTGCTATTGAAATCCAGTAAAATAACTGACCGTGATATAAACTAAAAAAGACGACTTCCTATTTTTTTACTTGTTTTTTTTTGACTCAAAAATTATTATATTGGAGAATTTCAAAAGAAAAAAATTTCCGAGATATATGCAAAAACAAAATATTTTTTCTTTACACAAAAATTATTATACATATTTATGTGTAAGACATGCCTTTTTGGGAAATTTGAAACAAAATTAACTAATTGGCCCAGAATCAGCAAAGATATGTTCTAAAATGATTATCATAAAAAATCATGTTTTCTAAGACTTTAAATACCTTTCGGACATGTAAATACATATTTACATACATAAGTATACATATACACACACAGATACATACATAAATACTCGTAGTGAAGGGTATGCACGATTTGGTACAGCCGAATATAGCGCTCTTGTTTTTTTTTCTGGGAATATGACAATTTATTGATAATTAACAAAAGCAATCCCTTTTATATCACGTTTTTATGCATATAGAAGAATAAGAATAATAAATTTTTAAAATTTTCTCTCTTGATAGAAAGTTATTGGACGAAAATCTTTAATGGAAAATTTTCAAAAAACAATATTTTTAATCATAAATATATGGGTATTTTTTGGCATTTAAAGAAATATATTATTAGGTATTATAGGTATGTAACAGTTCAACTAATTTTCAAAAAAAATTTCATATTATTAAGTTCTCTATTTTTTGTTATAAAAATTTGATTTTTACAGCTGTCGCTAAGTTAAACTCGATTTAATGCAATTGTCGATAAAGAGACGACCGTTAAAATTCTATGTCAATTTATGCACAATTAGAGGGATATCTTTAGCATAATTTAATAACAAAAACAAAATCATACTTTTCTTACAAAGTGTAACAATGTAACTTGATATTTTAAACCGACGAGTGTACAAAAAGAATTATTTTTATACTTGCAGTTCGACAGCTAAAAAAACTTTCAGCTGGGTATTCAAATCCATCGTATAAATAAATACACTTTATTTTCTAGTATGCAACAAGTGTAAATCTAATTGTATGTAATTCTTAGAATTTGTACTTATTTACAAATACGTAAATGGCAAAAATAGAAAAATGTTAACACAGAATCTACATATGAATAAAATAAAAGGATTTTAAAATATTAAAAAAAAATTATTGTTTTTTATTAAGAAATACAGATACACTGAATTGTATCAATTTGATCAGTATACATATCGTCACATAAAATCCTTTTTTACAGGAGAAGCAAAAACCCTTAAAAAACTTAAGACTATTTAGCTTGTTACGTGGCTTTTGGATTTCATTAATAAAATCGGTATTTTTGAACATAGGTATACATTTGAGTAAAATTTTAAGGAAAGATGTATTTTGGTTAATTACATTAAAATCAATTAAAGAGTGTATTAAGAATTTTTTGGTTCTTACGGCCTTTTGGATTTCAAATGACATGTATTGCCCCTATTATGGTTTACAACTCAACTCAGTTAAAACAACCCAACTTTAAAACAACTTAACTCTTTTTTGGTATTACGGATTACAACTTATTCTAGTTTATATTGTATTCATGTTGTCAGTCTTAAAAGTGACGATTTGACAGTTGAATAAATAGCTGATGCTATTGTGAAGAAAAAAAAAAACAAAAAATCTTAAGTTAACTGCTTTCAACTTTTTGTTAATAAAACAACTGCTAGTTATGAGTTGTAATTTTTTTATGTTTTTGTCAACCTCACAAACACAAGTTGTTATCCATAATACCGAATTGCAAAATTTCAACTGAAGTATAGTTGAGTTGTAAACCGTAATAGGGGCATATATCCGTCATTTCAGAATAAGGACACATTTTATATAACAGAGAAACAAGTTCATATCCTCAATTTTAGTCTTGCAAAATTGTGGAAATTAACTTTTGTCGATTTTTTATAGGTAATTCTTTGATTATCACAAACAAAAAAATTAATTTCTTAGAAATAACTTGAGCCAGAATAAAATTAATAATAACTGGCTTTTTATAATTTTAGAATTATTATAAATAAAGTTAAAAATAAATCTTTTTAGTTAGTTTTTACCGACATTTTGTAGATTTTTTTTAAGGTACCGTCAATTTAAATAATAAAAACCAGTGCCATTAAAAAGTTTAGCATGTAAACTCTTACAATATAGACATATGTGCAATTTTATTTTAAACATAGATACATATTAATACTGTTTAATTTTAAGCATGTAAAATTTTGTATAAACACAATTGCTATTGAAACATATCTTTAATTTAGTAAAATGTAACGTAAATACCTTTATTTTTTGTGCAGCACAACATAAATATTTTTGAGAAAAACGATATATAGCACGACAGATTTTGAAAAGAAATTACCTGTTGAATAAATATGTCTTGGAATTAATTTTTCTTACCATGAATAACAAAGTATTGTTTACCTTTATAAATTTGCTAATAATTAAAACTTTGGTAGTTTACGAAACAGCTAGTATGTTGTTTAATTGCTCGATTTGATTTATATTATTTCTATCACTGAACTTATAATTAAACTCACATTTAAGGAAAACTACAAATACATATGGTAAGTATATACATATGTACATAAGTACTTGCGTTTTAGGATATAGAAATAATTCAAATTTACAATTGGTGTTTAACACTTTTTAAATGTTTTATTAAAAGAACATCGTATAAAAATTAAATATAAAAGAGTACATAGTAGATATACATTTACTGTATATGTTTAAGAAAGTTTATAAAAAAAATTATATATCAAAACATTTTGCTTAAATTATATGTATTCATAAATATACATATACATACATATGTATAAATGCATAATACATCAAAGTTTGTTTTCAACCAACACAAATATCACTACAAGGAAAAAAGTCATTTCAATTTTTCTTTGAAAAATATGACACAATCTATTTCCAACCGATATTTCCAGTAGAATCATTTGGTGTTGGTTCGTAATCTGGAGGCAGACTAAAACCTAATACCTCTAGAGGCGGCTGCTTATTAGATCCTACCTTAGAAGTGTTATGCTGATTAAAAGGTCTTGAAGGACTAGGCAACTGTTCGGGAACTGATGGTGATGGAACAAAGGGTGTTATGATAGCTTTCGGTGGGGTAGGTGATATATTAGTTGAGGGATATAATTTATTACCGGTTGTTGCAGCAGGCGGAGGGCCCGAAGGACCACGTGTACCATTTTTAGATAAATTAGGATCATTTAGAAATACTGGATATCTGGGTTTAAAAGTATTACTTTCAAACTGTTCCGAACGCACATCTTCTTCAAACAAAGGAGGAGCTTTAATTTTAAAAACAAAAAAAAAACGTATTTGATTTACCAATAAATTATTAAAATCGTTTATAACTTACGTATTGGCTTATATATAGCTCCTATTCCCGGCTGTGTTGTTATGGTACCATCATCGGCAGTACTAGCATTTAAAGGCACCGTACCAATAGTAAAAGGAAACTCTATAACCAAATCACCGTGTATACGTGAAACTTTTGCTATAAATTTCAATGTGTAAGAAACTTTTATAATACTGCAACTTTCCAGCGAAGACGGAGTGGTGGAGGGAATTTGTAAAAATTCATTTAATTCAGCTTTATTATGCTTAACCACTTCACCACAATGATTATCGGCCACCTTTATGTCGGTTTCTTTTGTTTTTGTTTCAGGACTACGACTGGTGTATGCAATCTTCTTCATTAGACGCACTTTGACATCGGAACAATGTACATCGGATTGATTGTCTAACACTATATTAAAACGAACTTTTTGTCCAGGTGCATAGGCGCCAAAAGGTACTTTAACGCTCATCACCATAGGTGTCTTGGTGCCACAACACAAACTCCAACAGAAAGTTTTTTCCTCGATTTTTGTTAGAGGTTTCTAAAAGAAATAAATAAAATATTTTAGTGGAAATTTTCTAATAATAAAAGATTAATCGACAATTTTCTATCATACATATAGGAACTTATGTTTTTAAAATAGATAACGTATTAATAAAACCTTTCTAAAAATAATAAACATTTTTTTCAAAAATGAAAAATGACCCCAAACATTTTTTATAAATTTACAAGGAAAGGAAAAATGGCCCAAAAATCAAAAATGAAAAATGGCCCCAATTTTTTACAGTGGAAAAAAAACACCACGAAAATTTGGGGCAATTTTTCCTGTTTTTTTTTTTTTTTT
>NDXZ01019619.1:1885-13412 GCA_003055125.1 Paykullia maculata
GTCTACTTTTTCTTCATACTCTAATACCTACCCCTGCCACCTTTCACCTAAGCTTTAGAGCCTTAAATATATTAGAAACCAAAAAAAAGTTCTGTTGAAAATGTCATAAAATAAATTAACATACGGTTGGTTTTTCACTTTAATAAGAAATAGAGAAAGAGAATGTTGGTGTGAGAGTGTGTGTTTGAGAACAAGTTTTTTCTTATAAGTACGTGTAAATTGTCACAGCTCAACACATGTAGGAGGGTACAAATTAGAGTGAATAAAAAAATCATTTTAAACCTTCAATAAAACACATACAGTGGGTGGTAAAGAAAACTTTTTTAAAAGTAGCAAACATGAATTTTCAAAAGTTTATTACAACATTTTACATTATTAAATTACACCAATACCTCACTTTACGTCGTGGTTAAGTTCCAAAAAAAAAACATGACGAAAATTGAAATGACACGAAATGAATTATGATTTTCTATAGCAATTCATGTAAAGATCAAAGATAGGTTCCAGGGTTACGAAAATACTACTTTTTAAAAAGAAAATTGAACAAAGTAAACATTTAAAAAACAAAAATAATATACAATTTTATTACATACAACATACAAAAAACAAATTCAATTGAAACAAAATAAAATATTCAATTAATTTATAAAAAACTAAATAAAAATTATTCACTGTCTGGTTAGTCCATAGTGGCTGTTGTCGTAAGTCGGTTTTCTTTCACAAAAAATTGGTCCAATGTTTCCTTTTAGCAATTGATATTCGTAGCTACCGCCTGGGACACTTTAAAACTCTTTCCGCTGGCAGGATCGTTTTTTTTTAAATCTCCATAGCTTCGTCAATCAAACACACCGCTTTGGAAATTTGTTTGGAGGTTAAATTTTGTTCTTCGGAGATTTCTATTGAACGGTCACTGTCATCTTCTTCATTAGCAAATTGCAAGTTTTGATGGCATGGCCCAATTAGAAATAAAAGTCGTGCCATCTTTTAGAAAAAAAAGAAAATTTAAAAAAATTAAAGACTCGAACCTAAAACAACGCAACTTCGAAAATCTAACGACGCACAGTAAAAAATAGTACTAATTTTAGCAGCGACGCAACTTAGAAAAAAACGCAAAGCGAGGTATTGGGGTATTTAAAATGAAGCTCCAAAAAACCACTTTTTAATAAAAAACAAAATTTGGTCCTCTTTTAGTTTCTTCTAACAAATCTGATTCGTAAATAAATCTGTTATTTTTAAAGCCTTATAAATCACACAACTACAAAATTTATAGGAATCAATAGCAACTCTGTTTCTTACATATAAAACGTTTTCTTTGTCTAAACAGATTACTTTGGGTTTTAAGCGATTTAAATGTCGGCTAATCTTTATAAAAGAGTTTTCAATGAAAACGGATTGATGTCCATGCGACGTTTGTGGTCATTTGCCGACTGCTTTGGGCTTTTCTGCACCGGTCGTCGCGAATTCGGCCATCAAACGTTAGGAAATCGACTGTAAAGATCAACATTCACACAAACTCGGGCCTTAGACCAACACAACTCATTTTGATCGAATAGGCCAACTGCCTAAATGCAAGTTGCAATGCATATTTACAGTGCATAGACTTCGTAAATGCATACATGAAATTTCTGGCAACACTTAATGTTCCTAATCGGGTAACAACTCAGTTTGATGAGTATCAGCTGTCAAAATTTTACATCAATGTTATTTGGTATGCAAAGCAGGGTTGTACCTAAAGCCTGCTTTGTATTGCATACACATTTTTTCGATTTGCAACTTACGTTTAGGAAGTCGGCCAAAGTTAAATTACTTAAACGTTCTGATCAATAGTGTAACATGCCGTGGTGACTTTGGCATCAGTGACATCATCGCCACAGGCCGCCAACATTTAACTGCCCTTTTTGAAAAACCCCTGTTTAGGTTAACTAAAGCAAACAACAGAATCCTAATGGAATAGCGGTACAAGTGCTTTAACAAATACTTTATTTCTCTAAAAAACCCACTGTGCACTAGTTTATGTTCTTTTTATCAAAAAACTCCCGTTTTCTTATGCATATATCGCAATTAACCAACATGTAGATAAGCAAACAGACACCTTCTCATTTGTAACCCAGTGTGACAATAAAATTTGCAACAATTTTTCTTTATTTTGAAATAGAAACAAATGTTTCGTTTAAAAAAAAAAAACGGAAAATTTGAACGCAAAAACCATTTAGAACGTTATATTCGGCAATACCAAATCTTTAATAACCACTACTAAATACGTAGTGCTGTAAAATACAGCAATTTAATTTAATAAAATAACGACAACGATTTAGTTTATTGCTGTGATGGTTATGCTTTAACAATAAATAATTGATTTTTGTGTGAAAGATGTTTTACTTATATATACTTATATTAGCCGATCGTTAAGCGATTTTGCTGATTTTCTTAAATAAATTTTGGAAACAATTATGTCGACTGCACCGATTGAATCCCCCACACATATGTACAAACAAGTCTTGATATGTAATACATTTAAGAATGTATCTAATATGTTGATATCATATATGACTTTAAAGATTTTTAAGGACCTTGGAAAATTAATTTCAATCAACACACACAAACGGACATTACTAAATCGACTTCTACGATTTGCAAGAATTTAAATGCAAACGGAATGACAAACTGATTTACTTTCCACTTATTATAAAGGGGAACAAAACGAATGTTTTATGCAAAAAACAACGGCTGGTTTGAACTTTCCAACGGAAGATCCTGACAGCAGACACAAAAGAATCACCAGTAGCATCAGAAACAAAAAGAAATAAATCAAAGAATTCTATTTTTTCTTAACATTCTTTTTCTTTGATTTCTTTTTAACACGTGTGTGCATTGGGAATATACCGGGTTGTTTGTTCCTGTTTTGTATACAAATACAGGATAACTTTTGATGATGCCGCCTGCAATTTTGCAAGAGGGTCAGAAGTTCTCAAATTAAAATGTTAAAAACTCAAAAAGTTTTTTAGGACAAAAATTAACAAAAAAAAAGGTACAAATTATGTTTTAAACGCTTCACAATTGGGCTGGTTGCAAATAAAGGGTGCAGCAAAATGAACATTTTAAAGGGGATCAACTTTTAAAAATATGTTAATTTTTGTTAAAGCGAAAAAAAAGTTTAGTTTTCAAAAAAGTCAAATGGATTTCCTTTACATTATGAGGACCTTTGGCATTTGATACTATTTCAATCTATAGTCCACACTCATCTTAATCTAGACTGATCGGTTTCGAAATACGGTCTAAATCAAATAAGCCTTATTTGTCTGACTTTCCATTTGTCAATGTTAACCTGTTTAACAAACTACAGATTCCGATTTGAAAAATATTTCAATGGGTTTTCAACTTCTTCTTTGGTCTTATCCTTTTACACCTGGACATTGGCTTTAAAACTAACTTCTAAACATATATTATATAACATGAAGCCCCTGACCAAATTTCAAGGGGATCAGTTCCCTTATTGCTTATAGTTTTATAGTAAAGCTTATCATTAAAATCGCCCCTATTTGCACGACCACAGTTGGAGAATGTCAAAGGATCTTAATTTAGCGTATTTTTATCATATTTTTCCCTGTGGCTCCAATCTATAAAATGGTCGACCTATTATCTGATTAAGACGAATGGCTTGTGTAGCTGTCATTTAAAAAACAAAAGATAAAAGTGACAGTATGGGTCAGTCTATACCCAATAATGGGCCGGCTAAAAATATAATAAAAATCATTGTCCTTTTTTAAAAGATATTTAAAATTGCAATCTGTATTTTAATTAAACTGTTAAAGTACACAGACAGTCGAATGGATATCGGACTGACAGCGGAAATTGAATCTTAACTAACCGGCATAAATAAATATTGGACTTTTAAAAAATCAACACAAATGCAAAATAAACTTACCACCTATGTTTGTTGCAGAGTACAAAAAGTACCAAAAATTTGATATGTACTCCCGAAAAGTACCCAGAAAAGAAAAGCTATTTAAAAGTTTATTTTTCTAATTTCTAAATTAACATTTTATCGTAATGAAAAATAACTCTGAATTTGTTGATACATGGGAATGACTTTTTTCAGTTTTGTTTTTAAGTTTTCTAATATTTATAGGTATGTACAATAAATTAAACGAAAATCCTCCCTACACAACCACTCTGTTAACAAGTTTATATTAAATTGCTGAAATAAAATAAACCCCTCGAAACTAAACGCATATGGAGGGTGTTAAGAAAGAATAAAACAAAGTTTATTTTGCATCATTTGCATGTAATTGACATTGAATTTAATTTCAGCAGCATCTTATAAACATTTCATTCGTTTGTTTTCTCGTTAAGTTTTGTTTCACGACATTTTTTGTTTTGTTATTTTGAAGAGTGTGTGTGTGTTTTGTTATTGTGGGTTGTTAGAGTATAAGAGTATGTACTTAAATATTCCAACAAATACTAACTAGAACTAAGAGTACTAAATATACGAGTGCACTCATATGTATAAAAAACACGTTTGTAAGAAAATAGCAGTAATAAAGCTTCCAGCAAATTGTTATCTATTTATTTATCTTCATACATAGATATGAACATACATATGTAGATGAATAAACGCATGCAAATGCATGCTTACTTACACTCACAGTCATTAAGTTAAATTTCTTTTTCTTTTTTGTATTAAAGTGTAAGTAAATGAACGTTTCGTTTTATGTCTGTCCATCTGCCGCCCACTTTAACTCACATACTTGAACACACACACACCCAAACACACACGAACAAGGTAGATGGATGGCTGCAGCACAATTTGAATTGTTAATTTGTAAATGCGCGTGTTTTCTGTAGACTTTATTTTGTCGTGCCAGTCTTTAAAACGTGTATGCGACTCAATAAATGTGAGTAATTTTATGTGACAGTTTTTATATTAAGGGCTATAGACAGGGAGGCAATAGAATGAATTGTTTTATTTATAAAAAAGTGAATTTGCTAAAGACTGGTCTGGTTTAAAAACAAGTCTTATCTTTCATATAGTCTGGTCTATTGTCTAAATCAACATTTTATTAGTTTATCTTTTTCTCCTTAATTTAAGCTATGTTCTAATCTGTAGTCAAGTCTGCAATATATGTAAGTATGTAGTTTGGATTAAATGTTATTTGAACTAAAAACTAGGCTGGATTGCAGTCTTGTCTAGGGTCTTTTCTATTCTCTACTCTATATTTTAGTCTTTAGTTTATAATGAAAATTCTTGTTTATTACTGCCTTTAGAGAATATTTACGATTAACTCTACCTTTTAAACTCATGTCTCATTCAAAGTTTCTTTGTTTTATTTTTGCACTATATTATTGTCACTTTTGTTAACGATATTCTTATTGTTTCTCACACCATTTGACATCTGTTTTCTACAGTTTGTCTGTTTGTTTGTGAAGAGCCCAAGAACAAGATCGCGTAAAGTAAGAGCTATTAAGGATATTTATTGTACAGAACATATGTATATATGTACGAATGTATAGTAGTATACTATTTAAATGCATCGTATTGTAGTTGTTATGGTTGTTTTTATTTAATATACATATGTACATAATACAAAATTAATTTTGTTGTTGATTTTGCTGAATTTTGTTATAGCATCAGCATTTCGTTACGTTTATATCCTACACCATACACCACAAGCGATAAGGTTATTAAGAATTTCTGTTTATATTTTTAACGTCAACAAAAAATAGTCTAAAACTCATTTATTTATTTATTTAATTCAGCTACATATTAATTACAGCTAAGCATTATTTAAAAATTAAAATAACACAATTACATAAACAAAATATTACAAACAGTTCTAAGTAATCGAATTCGAGTTCTGATACTTTATCAGTTTCCTTCTAGAATCATCGACATTATCATAGAAGTTAATCTGATCATACAATTTATTAAAATCTGCACAAATTCTTTGAAGTGGATCAAAATTTACGTAGTTCGATCTATAAAATTTTAAATATAAAGGTACATAAAATCTTAACTGTACAGAGAGGGAAAAAAGGCGTTCTAAAATTATACACGGCTGGTGTCAAATTGTGAAATTGTGAAGCGTTCTCAGTTTTTCGAGAACATCCGTTCACAAATCTAAAACCAAATGTTGTCAAACTAAGAACGAAAAAATAAAAAATATCAAATGTTGTCAAATCAAGAACGAAATGTTGTCAAATCGAGAACAAAAATCTCAAAATACCAGACGTTGTCAAATTGTGAACGACCTGTTCATCAATCAAGAACGTTCGTTATCGAAATAAGAACGAAGCGTTGTCAAAACAAGAACGGTTGTCGAAATAAGAATGAAGCGTTGTCAAAACAAGAGCGGCTGTTGTTAAAATAAGAAACAGTTCTTCTTAGAAAAATTACACCATCCGTTGTCGAATCAAGAAAAAACGTGCTTAGCTCACTTTTGGCAACGAATGGTGACAATTTCGGTGTTTTTCGAACGGTTTTTTTTCCTCTGTGTATGTTAGGAACATTGATGCATATTTTACTTAAAAACACATAGAATCTGTTTTGCCTTGAATAAGATTAAGGACAAATACGTTATTTAAAACAGTTCTTCGACTTTTTAATGTAGGAAGTCCAATGAGTGCTAAGCGGTAGGTAATGGATTGGGTTCCAACGTACATACTGATCGGCTAAGAATTACTTTCTGTGAAAAAGAAGCGATATTAATCCTACCATCTGCCTATTTATATAAGCCTTATAATCAATTTCAAATCTATTTTCAAAAAGTTTGATATATCAAAGCTTCTGGGCCCAGAAGCGAACCCCTTTTGATTTTGGTTGTAATCGGTTCATTATTTCTCCAATCCCAATACAAATTTCCTTTCGGAATTGCACTTTAACGTTCAAAACTGGCTTATAAATACTCCTTTCCAGTAAAAAATAATGCTTCCTCGGAAGCAGCTTTATAAGGCAGAGTTCGGTTGTGAACCGCTTCCCCTTCTAATGAAAGATACATGTTTTTCTGCATGAGATTCCTGCTGCTGAATTTATTCATTTTGCATATCATTTTTGTAAAGTTATAATTTTAAGAGACAACAGAGGAACCAGTAGTCGTGCACTAGTTAGTCACATTTATTGTTTCCAAATTAAATTTTTTTTAGGCTGGTTAGTTAAATAAAAATCAACAGAAAGAGGAATACTTTTGATAAACGCAAACGTGCTGAAAGAATTTTTTGATAATTGATTCCTTATTGGTTCGATATACAAAAAAAAATGTAATTTATATGCTGCAATGTAGTGTATTATGCGGTCGGACTTTACCAAATATTATTATTTCTGCACAGTTACAACCATCACTGATGATGATTTCGCAGGCAGTACTGTTTAAAGTTTATGACCCAGGCGTGTAACGGAAGTTTATTGGAACAAAAGTCGTTAAAGGAGTTAACCAAGGTTACAGTTAGAAAAACAAACGGAAGATTAACAAAAAATAATAATTTGAAATATGATTAAAGATTCGCTGCTATAAAGGAGCAATTGAGTTCCTATCTAATGGGCCGACTGTCGTTAGCGACTGAGCCGTTGCCATTTTGTATAGTGTTGAAAAGCACTTTTTACTGAGTTGGTGAGTATAAAAATATAGCTAATGCGAGCTTTACGTCATACCGCCGCAGAATAAAGCATAAGGTCTATAGCACACATAAGATCGATTTTTAATAATATTTTTACTGTAGCAAAGTTAAATCAACAACAATAAAATTTTTTTAAACATCTTTGAGTTTGCATCGCTTTGCTTTTCTTTTACTATTTCACTTCTTAGTTTACATATATCGTTTATTCAATTTGTAAATTTTACTACAGCCTATTAATATGGATGCTGTTGAGATGAGGTACCTAATAACTTCAGTTTTGCATATTATGAGCGAATATTTGAACATTCTGTTTATATAGGAATTGAATTGCAAATGTTTTAGTTTTTTCATCTTGTGTTTAATACTTTGATTAATTTTGCATTTTATTTTGGTTTAACAAGCAAACGAAAGTAAAAAGTAAAAAAGCACTTGACCTTCTATATACATTACATAAAACATTATTATTGAAAAGCAAAATACACTTGTAGACCGAGTGACCACTTTGGTACCTACGGCTTGTAAGTGTTGAATACAGATAATACAAAGTAATAAACAAGGTGAATTTAATAAGGTGACAACGTCGCGGTAATAATTACAACAAAGCAAAAACAACATACATAAATTTGGCTGTTGAAAATATCTCATGATAATATAAAAATTATTACTGTCAGCTGTTTTATGTTAAAGCATAACAAAAATAACAACTGTGAGTTGTGTGTTAATTTCATCTAGATAAAAAATTTAACAACTCAACGATAAAATATATGACAGAAATAAAATTAATCTGATTAGTTGCAGTCACCTTATTAAATCCACTTTGGTTATAAAACCGGACATATTTGTGCTCATTTGCTATTATGTTGTTACATAACTTTTTCGTGCATATAATGTTCACATAATAAAAATAATACTTGAAGTGCCGTCTCTGCATTTTTCTATACTTATTAACACTTTAAATGCTTATGAGATACTGAGTTTTATTTAGAAATACATAAACACATCTTAAAAACTAACCTTAAATTAGTAAACATGTTCTAAATGGTGGTTATAAATTTTTTTCAAGTTGCATTTTAGTACACGAATTTCCGTAAACGCACAATTACTTGAAGCGATTGTGGTTTTTTTTCATGACTCTTAGTGCTAAAAAATTAAGCCATCGATGGTAACATATTAAAAGTTTATGTTTGTGAAAATCCCAAAATAAAATGGTCGTGAAAATCAAAACTATATCTATGAAATTCATTTAAGCTGGTAATTAGGTTATAAATGCCATTTATCGACATGTAGTCATAAAAAGTATTTGTATTTGTTATATAAGGGTCATTTTACGTCAAGTGGACCAACTTGAAAAATCGATTCGGATAAAATTTGCACCATAGTTAGTCCTATTGAAAAGTAGCTTAGACACAAATTTTTAACAAGATCGGTCAAGAACTCTCCGAGTTAGAGGGGGTCAAAGTTCGACCTTTTGGCCAACCAGGTGTTTTTTCTCCTCCATGTAACTTATTACCTATTGCTCTTAGCAAAATTTTTTCAAAGTAGTTTAGATAGATATTTTTTCAATCTTTTCAAAAAAAAATTTTTTTAAAAAATAAAAAATATTTTAATAAATTTTTTTGCAAAATTAAATTTTTTAAATTTTTTTTTTCAAAATGGGCCTTTCTTTTTTTTTTTGCTCAAAAGAAAGCTTAGAACATTTCCTTTAAGACCTTTGTGGTCGCTTAGTGGGATGCGAGTGGGATATCTATGAAAAAAAAATATTTTGTACCTCAAAACAAGGATTTTTCAATTTTTACCATATGCACTATTTTGAATTTTTTCCTATTTGTGTGCGAGTGTTTCTAAAACTTCGAAAACAAAACTTATACTGAGAAACTAGACAAATTCACCTTTCCGACGGTATGTAACATACCTAAGTAAAATTTCGTATCTCCGATACAACAATATGTTTATTTAATTTTTAAACATTTCTATAGCAAAAAAAAATTATTTTATTCCTGAGGCTAACATATTGTTGGTATTACAGTATCGGGGGTATGAAATTTAAGTTAGGTATGTTACATACCATCGGAAAGGTTAATCTGTCTAGTTTCTTAGTATATGTTTTATTTTCAAGCATTTTATAGTTTGTTCTTTCTAACATTTACTGTTCAATTCTATATCAATTCAATGAAATAAAAATGTAGTGTCATAAGGGCTTTAAAAGGTATTAAAAAAGGTAAATTAGCAAAAAGATATCAAATCCAAGTAAAATTGTTTTTTTTTTTTCATATAATTTGCAAAGTAAACATACACACACACACAACTACATGCGTGTATTTTTGACAATTCTTCTCATGAGATGAGATTTTTCATAAAAAACACTTCATGATATTTCTCATAATTAGGGTAACCATTTATTTAAGATACATACGTAATCAGTACGGTATGTAGTTTTTGAAAAAGATATTGTGAGATTTTTCCATAAATTTTATTGTTTTATTTAATTCAAGGATAAGAAAATATTTTATATATAAATAGGATCTTTCATTAAACGCTTCTTATCGTTAAACTTCAATAAAACAAAGTGTGTGTAAGTTATAATTTAAACTTTTTTCCTTTGAAAGGTCTATCGAAGCCATTATGTATGAAATATATGAAATACGCAATTTTCCATAACTTCGGCGCCTAGATCAGGCTAAATTTGACCGATGATATGAGTTATGTTGCCTTTTAATGTTGCTGCGGATTGTAGGTTATTCTAATGTAGTTAAACCACATCACCTCTACGTGAGATGACCATGCCCTCAAGCATATCGTGCAAAATGTCCAACGTGGCATAAGCTGTGTGGCATGCAGCGATGTTCTCTTGAACCCATTTGTCGGTATTAGTGTCCGTATCATCCAATTTAGACTAAAAAAAGTTGGTAATCATCGGCGTATACCGATGGCCGTTGACGGTGATGGCCTGGCCAATATCGTTCTTAAAGAAATATGAACCGATGATGACGCCAACACAAAATCAGTACAAATCAATACATACATTTTTAATCAGTACCTAACACTAATACTAATATGCAGTAATAATATGACGTGTGGCAAATACCAATCGCTGCAATCAAATTTGACGTTTACTGATATGAAAATTTCACAGCTGAGTGCAGCTCACATGTAAAAACTCGAAAACTAAACTAACTGTTGTCTAGTCTATAGTGTAAAATTCCTTGTTCTTTTTCTTGAAACATATTTTGTTGGATTAAATTTATTCTTAGATGTTAATGTGTAAAAAAAATGTTTGTAAACTTTAGTTCATATAATTTGTTTTAAACCAAATTGCTTAGCCAAGCATTTCGAAATTAATATCTTCTGCTACACATTTTTTTGAGGCATTTATTAACTTAAATGTTTTAATTATTTTGAGATTTCTATTACAGATTGTACAAAAAGAGGATAATCACAGTCATTTACCATTGAAGCAAATTTATGCAATAAAGAAATAAAAAATATTTTAAAAACTTGCAAAAGACATAAACGAACCAAACAAAGATCCATAGAAACTAAGTATCTTAACGTTTCAAATACACACACACAACACACACATACATACATACAAAGAGTTTAATAACAGCGAATTTTAAACACTCCAACGCACTCACTACTTCTTAAAGGGTAACAAAAAATCAAATAAAGGACAATAATTTTTTTGTTTTGGTTTATAAAAAAAATGGTCATAATCTAGACATTTAAACGAGAAATATTAAAAAAAAGGAAATCGACAAAAAATGGAAAAAAAAGAAAACGTTTTTATTATATGAATTTACTTTATATGTACGAGTATTTATACAATATTTATTCAAGTAAAAGCCTTGTTCTACTTAAACCAAAAATAAGGCAACCAATTTTCTACAAAATTTGTTGTAGTTTTTTTTTTTTTTTT
>NDXZ01019626.1:0-13877 GCA_003055125.1 Paykullia maculata
TTTTTTTAATTTCTCTTGGGATGCATGATCCCAATGGTTGTGAAAGGGTTAAAACGGTTTCACCAAGTCTGAATGAGTTATTGGCTAAAAGGTTATGGTACCATTTTCGGAAAATTTACCAAATCTCTCAATATGTTGAGGACCAACAAATTAAAACGCGAACTAATACTGCGCAAAACTGAGCTAGGGTTTTACTCATCTCAAGTAGAACTATCGAACCTATATAGGCCAAGTCTATGCACTGTCGCACAGTGTAATTAAACCTTTGTTATTATTTATTAATTTACATACTTTTTTTAAGGCTCAAATTAAACGAAACTTTTCAAAAATATTTACATATTTTGTAATTGCGTCTCCACTGTATATTGAGGGTGAATAACATTTTATTCCAAACATGTTAGGGTTTTTCAATACATATATTCACACATACAAAGTCGCACGTTCTTATAAACTTTTTTTGTTTATTTTTTTCTTTATAAAATAAAAACAATAACAAAAAAGATAAATGCGGTTATGTCATTTTTGTTATAAACACAAAATTTACCACAACAAAAAAGAAACAGTTAACGAAATAAACTACAAATGTGTTGTTTTATTTATCAGTTAGACCGACATTCATACATTCGGTTGCATCTGTATATGGTTGTTAAATGCATTAACACTTTTAAAACTTTTTCAGTTGTTCTTTATTATTTTTTTTATATTTTGGACAATAAGTAAAAAAGGAATTTTTACAAAGCGTAAAAAAGTTTTCGTTTACATAATAAAAAGGCTTAAGGGTATATTGTATAAGAGGCCTTTTAAAATGTTTTGGTTTTTTTTATTTGTAAAACTTACTGTCTGTGAGTAAGTTTGAAGTATTTGCATATAAAATTAATAAAAAAAAAACATTTGCTAACTAATTGTGTAAAGGAATGCGGTCAATGTGTTTTAAAATTCATTTGAGATTCAAAAAATGTATTGAAATAAAAAAATATTGTTTTGATTGAAGATTCAACTTTTGTTTAAATGCAGTTAGTTGATGTTTGAAATTTAACTAAAATAAATTGAACAATTTTAATCCAGTTTGTTATAAAGAAAACTTTGTTTTTTGTGCATTTGTTAAAATAATGCTTAAATATCATAAATTTGCTTTTTTAATTATGATGTATGCCATGTAGCATGTTAATTATCTGTCAGAGGATCATGATTAAAAAAGTTTCATCGATCTGACATCTAATTTTTTTAAGTTTAAAAATTTATTAAAAATAAAAATGAAAAAAAGTATTTTTTTATTATTATTATTCAGCTTATTCAAAAATTTTCTATAGAAAGAAAAATTTTTAAATTTTATTTTAGAAATAATAAAAAATAATTTTGTTTTAAGCTGAAGACCTACGTTGCTATTGCTCTTCCTTTAAGTTTTTGCTTAAAATTTGTAAATAAAAAAATAATATAAAAAGCCTCAGGTCTTTTTTAAATTAAAAATATATTTTTTTAATTTAAAATTCCTTAAGATACTACAAATATCAGAATGACGAAATAGAAAATAAAATATAAAAACTATTAAAAAAAAAACGTAAATTTAATAAATTAATTAAAAATAAATTTTATCTATATTAAATGTTTTTTCACTCATTTTTTTTTACTTTCTATAGTTCGAAAATTCGTTTGAATTTTAAGAATATTTGTTGAACATTTTTTCTGCATAATGAGTTTATCAAAAAATTTTTATGAAACAAAAATTCGGGAATTTTCCAAAAATTTTCTGTGCAAGGATTTTTTTGCAAATTCTTTTTAATAAAACATCTTATCGAAAGCTGTTTATGTGTGAAAAAATTTTAAACAGATTTTCTTTGTATAGAATGTACATCGAAATCTGTTAATTATTATACCCTTCACCAGAGGTGTCAAGGGCATATATAGGTTTGTCATTCCGTTTGTAATTTCTACAATATTCATTTGCGACCCCATAAAGTATATATATTCTGAATCCTTATAGATAGGGAAGTCGATTTAGCCATGTCCGTCTGTCTGTTAAAATTAAGTTTTCTCAGCCCCCCGATGTTGTACGTTTGCGTTAGTGGTATCAAACAATCAGAAATTCTTCTGAGATGTTTGCTATTGAAATCCGCTTACTAATTGACCGAGATATAAAGCAAAAAAGACGACTACCTATTTTTTTTTACTCAAAAATTATTATATTTTTGTGTAAGACATGCCTTTTGGGGAATTTCAAAAGAAAAAAAATTTGCGAGATGTAAGCAAAAAAAAATTTAACGAGATATAAGCAAAACAATTGTTTTTTTACACAAAAATCATTTTATTTGTGTGTAAATGTCTTACACACAAATATAATGATTTTTGTGTAAAAAATTTTTTTGAGAAATTTCAAAAAAAAACTTCGAGATGTAAGCAAAAAAATGTATTTTTTTTACACATACTTACATACATGAATACACGTAGTGAAGGATATATAAGATGTGGCACAGCCAAATATAGCGCTCTTACTTGTTTTAACTAAAATTTTTATTTTTAAAACAAAAATTTAGAGAAAATTTTTAAAAATTTATATAAAATGTCTTTTTTTATAAAAAAAAACATTGAAAGTTTTTTTATAAAGTAAAAATTAAAAAAAATTTTTTGTTTAAATAAAAAATGTTATAAAATAATAATCAAATATTTTGTTAAACAATAACTATATAGATTTTAAAAAATGCATATTGTGGCTTTCTTTGTCTTAAAAAAATAGTTCATACGTTAGTTCTTTACGACTTTTTTATCCAATCTTTACTAAATTAAGCGTTGTGAATTAATCACTGTGTATTTATTTATTTATTTTTTTGTTGGTATTTTTTACAATTTTACCATTATTTCACTGCAAGAATAAGTTCAAATGTTTTATATCCCCTTTTGTGAACGGATACGAGCTAATGTCAGCATGTGTAGTGGTTTGTTTAAACGTGTGTGGATATCAAATGCAAACACACATTTTTATAAAGTAAAGATGCATTTAAACAAAAACACATAAATATTTTTATAGTAAATTCCGCATAGTAAGAGTGAGTATAAGTATAAGGAATGCGCGCAAAATGAATAGTACAAACTTTAAGCGGAATAAAATAAATAGTCAACTATAAACCGAGTATTTTAAAATTATTCCTGTATAAGACTTTTTAAAAATTGCACCTAAATAAATATATTTGTTCACATATTTATTAAAAAAACTCCCTTATCACATCTTTACAAATTAATAATTAACTCAAATATCTTTTAAAATCTTACAAGTATCAGTATTAATAAAAAACACTTTTTACATTTTTAAAACATATTGTGCGTAAGCAAAAGCTTAAGATTTAATTTGGTTTAATTTAATTTTTTTTGTTTTTTACAGAAAAAAATAGAAATTAATTACAAAATTAATATTATGCCTCAGTGCCGGATCGGCTTTTTAGAGGCTAAAGGGCAAACTAATTTATATACTAATAAGAAGTTTATACAACAACAAAATTTGAGCTATTTACATAATAATGTATAAAAAAATCTTTCAAGATGTGAGAAGTAGAGGGTGTCTGGTGGCAGATTTATATTTTCAAACTCAAATAAAAAACGTAATAATTGACACAAAGTTTTATTAAGAGCATTGAACGATAAAATGGAAATGCGGATTTCATTTTTTAAAGAGTATGTCATCCAGATGTCTTCCATCGAGTTGAACACACTGTTCGCCTGGCCTCGAGAATATTCGAAAAAAATGGTCCAATTATCTCAGGCACTGCGACATCGTGACTGACAAATCCGCACAATCGATAATTTCAACGGCGCTACCCTCCCTCCGCACCGCTTATTACTTTTTTAAATAATCTTATTTAAAAATTTAAATTTGCCACCAGACACACTGTATTTCTATATTTTCTAAGAAGTGCTCTTTCAATTTCTTTTTAAATGTTGGTCACTTGGTCCATTAAAACTAACGCGTTGTTTAGTAAGCTCAAACCGACATCTTATGATATTTAGGTCCTGAGACTGTCTGGTAATCCTTTTTGTAACTGACATATTTCGATGAAAAATTAATGAGTGTGAACCTATTCCATTTAAACATTTAAAAACATACAGTAAAGTTTGTTGTTTGTAAAGTTCTCTTATTAGAATTATTGTTTATTGTTTATTATCTTATTGAAAGATTAAAAACAACTTTTAGCGCTTTATTTTAAGCCGATTGCAACGTTTTCAAACTGGTATTTCTTTTACAACCATAGATCATGGGTAGGTTCTTAGATGCGGATGAACTAGGGATTGGTAAAGTAGAAGTTTCGTTTTCGTAGTCAATTTGTTTTTAAACTTATAAAGAATACCAATTCCTGAAGAAATTTTCATTTTTAAATTGTCCATTTGCTTATCCCATATAAGATTGTGACTAAGATTTATGCCAAGATATTTAACATTTTCTGATTCACATATTTCGTTACCATCAACATGTACTTTCATAAAATTCTCACTCCTATGTGGTTTAAATCTTATAAATTTAGTTTTCCTACCATTCAACAGTAATCCGTTTAATCTCAGAAATTCAGACAGAATCGAAGCATCATATTCTATCTTTGTTTGTAGAACTTCCTCATGTTGATATTTATAAAACAGGCATATATCGTCTGCATACATAAATAAGTGTCCATTAAGAGTCACGTTTATCAAATCATCTATATACATTTTAAATTAAAGTTTTAAATATTCGGTATAAATAGTATTTGAATAGTAAATAGGCGTTTAAAAATTCTACTGACACATACATAAAATATAAATTTTAAGCAAAAAAATTAAAACTGATTTTAATTCAAGTTCGTTTTCTAAAATCTAACAATAAAATTAATTTTGTTTTACTTTAAAATTATTCCAAATACATTTCATATGGACTGCTGTGTACTATTTATTTTGTGTTAACACCTGTAAAGCACAAGAAATTGTTTTAAAGTTTTTTTTTTCAAGTATATATTTGCGAATAAATATGTTTGCTGCTGATGTTGATGTCGATGGTGATAACGATTGTAAAGTGAATAACTGAGAGTGAAGTAGCTTGTTTTTGTAATGTTTAATGTTGATGACTTTGAAGCGTGCCTTACACTTTACTTTGTACAATCTATATGAAATATATTGAGTGCGTATATGGGGATATGTTTACTCAACAACTTAATATACGAGGGATGGCTATGACAATATAATAACAAATAATAAAAATAAATAAATAACAATAATAAAATGAGAAAAAAAGATTTTATCTAGGAATTTTAGGATTCTTTGATGTATGTTTGTTTTTGTCGTAAATAGCCATATAATGCAATTCGAATATGAATTAAATTTGACTTGGTTTGCAATTGTTACATTACATCCATACATTTACACCCATATTTTGCCAATATTTCTACCTGACGGGTTTTATTAAAGCTCTAGAAAGACCTACAAAATTCCACTATAAATGATTACAAGTCGAGATTAACTTTTTGTACTATCATTGCTGGTTTTTTAACACAATCATAAACAAACGTAAAGTTAGTCATTCACTTTTTCTTTTTCTTTTTGTTTCATTCCTTTCCTTTTGACAACTTTTAAAATTTTCTACCAGTTTAACAAGAGTCGTAATTCTGCTGCTGTCACAGTCGCTTCTATTTCTTATAATAACTAACTACTGACAAATGTGTTAATGTTTGTTTGTCTATTTGTTGCTTTGTTTGTTTATATGCCGCTGCTTGTTTCTTGTGTTTTTTATATAAATTTAATATGTTAATCAAATTTACTTTAAAAACACAAAAGTGCCACCACGATCTGTTGTGCGTTGGTGTTAAAAGTTAAATACCTTAAAGTTGTCTCAAGTAGCACGACCGCCTATTTAAAACAAACGAACTGTTAAAAAGGAAATCAAAGTGTAAAAAACATTAAAATTTATTTTAAATTTACAACAAATTTTCTTTTTATCCAAAATATATTCTTCTTATAATAAGGTTTTTTTTGTATATTTTTTCTTCATAGGAAAATTTTCTTTTTAAGCGAAATTTTTTCTTTATAGATAACTTTTGATAAATTTCTTCTTTTTAAAAACTTTCTTTTTATAAACTTTTTGTTTAAATTTCAATTTTTATTTTAAGTTACTCTATAAAAAAAAGATTAAATAAATTAACTCCTAGGAAATTTTGAAAAAACTTCCCCTCTTTCAAACAATTTTCTATAAATTTAAATTCTGTAGAAAATTTGTATACATTTTTAAAAACTTTCATCCTTACAAGAATTTGTTTTATAATTTTTTTTTAATAAAGAAGGTTGTAAATAAATTTTCTTATGTAGCAAATTTTGGATAAAGTTAGATTTTTTTTTAGACATTTTTGTGTTATTTCCTTTCTAGAGACATTTTTTTTTTAAATTTTATACCCTTCTCCACAGGTGACAAGGGTATAAATAAGTTTGTCATTCCGTTTGTAATTTTTACAATATTCATTTGAATCCTTATAGATAGGGAATTCGATTTAGCCATGTCCGTCTGTTGAAAACAACTTTTCTCAGCCCCCCCGATGTTGTACGAACCGGTTACTGGTATCAAACAATCAGAAATTTCTCCGAGATTCTTGCCATTGAAAATCACAAAAATCCGACAATTAACGAGATATAAGCAAAAAAAAAAATTGCTGATTCTGGGCCAATTAGTAATTTTTTTACCCTTTACACATGTGGTAAGGGTATTTATAGGTTTGTCATTCGGTTTGTAATTTCTTTAATATTCATTTTCGACCCTATAAAGTATATATATTCTGGATCCTTATAGATAGGGAAGTCGATTTAGCCATGTCCGTCTGTCCGTGTGTTGGTTGAAATCAAGTTTGCGTAGCTCCCATAGGTCACCCAGGGTTATATGTGGTATCAAACTTTTGGAAATACTTTCGAAAAAATCGGTATTGAAAACTGGTAAGATTCATCAATAACTGGCTGAGATATAAGCAAAAAACGATGACGACTGCCTCGTTTTTTTAGGTTTTTGTTTTTTTTTTACCCAAAAAAATTATTGTTTTTCAGCCTTGAGATAGACTACAGATATATTTGAAAAAAATATATTTACCACACATGGTGAAGGGTATATAAGATTTGGCCCAGACAAATATAGCGCTCTTACTTTTTTTTTTAATTTTCCAAAAAGGCATGTCTTAAAAACAAATATGTATAACAATTTTTGTGTTAAAAAAAATACAGCAATGATATGGGCGAAAAACCTACATATATGGACTAAAATTAATATCCTAAAAAAGTCAACTTTTTTCTAAATTTTAAATATCTTTCGGATATATCAATATATCGATATTTTTTAACTATCAATCGATATATTTCGTCGATATTTTGATTTGCAATATATCGATATATCAATATTTTTTCTTACAATTTTATTTCGATATTTTTGAACTCTGGTTTTGTATTTAATGTTATTAATATGTCGATTAGAATGTTATAATAATGCTTGTATTGATAACAACGGCGCGTTTAATTTGATCCCATTTAAGGTAATTGCAAGTCTATAGCAACAAGATTTTATCTTCATTCGTAACTCACTCCCAAGTGTGAAAAATGAACATTTTTATATACAGGATTATAGCTGGGGTGCATTCAGCGTTAGCTGTTCTATTGTGCATAACTTGTGGCTAATGTTTCGATTACATTATTTTGCTTCTAACGTATTTTTAACAAAGCATTAACCGTGTGATGTTATGTTTGTCCAGAATTTCACTTCTGTTCTTTCTGAAGTTGCTTCTAGATATTTATTTTGTCAGGCTTCGTCGGTGTCTTTGGAAAGAGTTGCTTTAGCGGTAAACCTGACAGTACCCGATAGTAGAAGCCGTTTGACAGGTTAACAGCACAGAGGGTGCTCTTATGTCAGTATCTGATAATAACTGGTTCAATTATATTTGTGCAGCGCCTTACTTTGTGGTTTAACCACAAATATAGTTTTATGTATTAATTGTGTTTATGTTAACCATTAAACACCAGTAAAAAATTTATTTTTGTTATATAAAGTTCGTTTCCTGTATTTTATGAATTTACAAAACATATCGAAATATCGATGTATCGATATTTTCAAATCGATATACATATATCAAGCGGAAGCGATATTAAAAAAATATCGATATTTTTTTTGCAGTTGCCCATTCCTAGTACATACGTATGTATATGTATATATGTATATGTAGTGGAGGGTATATAAGATTTGGCACAGCCGAATATAGCGCCCTTGTTTTTATATGTAATTTTTTTTTAATTTTACAATAAATTTTTCATACAATTTTTTTTTAATAGGAATTTGCAATAAAATTTTTCTTTATGGAAAATGTTTAATTATTTTACCTTTTTTTTATTTTTCATAAAACTTAAATTTAGGTAAATTTGGTTTAAATAAGCAAATGTCAAATTAAAATAGTTTATAATGTTGAAATGACCGACAGGCTGTTTTTTTTTGTGGAGGTTAACAAATTTGTTAATGCAAAATAATTCATAAATATAAAAAATTTTTTTTTTATTTATGCTTTCAAAATTGTATGTTTTTTTTTTGTTTTTTTTTTCAGTAAAAAAAATATATTTCTTTTTTAAAAAAACCGGTTAGCCGGTTTTTTTTTGCATAAAACCGGTTATAAATCTAGGTTTTAAGTCTTATATTTTGAAAAATTTCAAAAAAGTTAAATTTGAAATACTCTACACTGAGCGTAATAAAGTGCACTTCAATTACATAATTGAAAGACCTCCCACATGCATGTCGTGTGTGTTGCTTCTACTCTTGTCTATACATATGTTTGTTTAAATTATTTATATGCAAATACTAAAAAATGTTTTTTAAAAATTCATTAGCTTAAGTTTTGAGGGCACTTAAAATAATAATAAAAAATTTTTGGTGATCGCATACGTTGCAAAATTGGTAAATCAATGTTTACATAATACTTTTTGATTTCTTTTAATGTTTTTGTTATGTCTTCTTTTAATGTTTGTTAAGTTTGATTTCAGTAATATTTTATTTATCGGCAACTATTACAAATTTGTTAAAAATGTGACAAGCAGCTTAAGACAAAACAAAAAAAAAACGCACAATTTATTCAAATGCAATCACAAAGTAACAGTTTCTCTAAAACTAAATAGACACGCTCACCGCACCACACCTAATGAATTCAAAAATCATCAATAGTTTGTGTGTGCGCACGCGTGTAATAGACAAAATTATGACTATTTTTGGTTTTTTGATTTTAAATTTTTGTTAACATATATGTATATGGACTCATGAGCATAGAGATGACTTAGGCAGCTTGTATAGTTTGCGGGAAAATTCTCTTTGTACCATGTACATATTGGTAAATTGTGAATTGTGATTTTAAAAAAGTACTATGGTTTTTAATATACCGAATAATAGTGGAACACTTTTTTTATCTATGCTAAGAATATCAATGAATGAAAGAAATATGGACAAGATTTTGTTTTATTTAAAAAACTATTTTTTTAAAGACTAAAATCAAGATCGTTGATTAGCAATCTGAGTTTAATATTTTGTAAATTCTTAAGAAAATCTAAAAAAAAATCAGAAACTTGTAGCATTTTAGAAACAATTCATATTTCTTTAAACAGTAGATATATTAGCAAATACCTACGACCTAAAAATATAATAAATTTAAATTCAAATTAAAAAAATAAATAAAATTAATTTACTAAAATCATATTTTATTTTTTTAAAATAATTTATGATTTTTGATTGATTTTCTATAAATAGAAATTTAAATCAAAGTTTTCTAAAAAAAAGGTAATTTATTGAAAAGAAAAAATTTGATTATACTATTTTCCATGAATAGGGGATTTAATATATCTTTTATAGAAATTTTTCTGTAGAATTTACCTTAAAAAAACCCAAATTATAAAACTTAACGAGTTTAAAAAAAATTCGAATTGTCTTTAAATGATTTTGAAAATCTTAAGGTTTTTATAAAGTTAAAAAAAAATACCAACGCAACAAGTAAGAGCACTATATTCGGCTGTTCCAAATCTTATACACCCTTCACCACGTGTAGGTATGTATGTATGTATGTTTTTCGCCTATATCTTTGTAGATTATAGACATATAGCGTATTTTTGTGCAAAAAAAAAGTAGTCCTCTTTTTTTGCTTATAATTCAGCAATTTTCTCGAAAATATTTCTAAAAATATGATAAAACATCCAATCATGGTTGACCTATGGGAGTTTCGAAAACTTGATTTAAACCAACACATGGACTGAAGGACATGGCTAAATCGACTTTTCTATCTATAAGGATCTCGAATATACATATGGGCTAATCCTGCGTAACGCACGCTACATTCGTATGCGTTTTTTAGATTAAAATATAAACATTTTTTGGTTTTTCAAAAGAGATACCTTTAACTTTTACGTAATGTTCAGTAGTATTTTATTTGTACTTTCGAATGGCATAAAACAAAACTTTTTAGCAGGTATTTGTTGTGAAATAATTGATCACAAAGTTTCGTGACGCACGTCACCAAAAGTGAAAGTAACTTTTAAGTTGGAGTGTGTAATAAAGCCCAAAAAATCTAAATCCTTTAGGAAAGATGAATACATTAGGAGAAATCTAAAATAACTTAACTGGAGGCAAAAAAATTTGTAGTTTTTTATTAACAGCCGTGAACCCATTGTTACGCACACTACGTAACGCACGTCACCTTTTTTCCACTAGAGTAATTCCATGTTATTTTTACCAGATGGTTTCCCATTCCGATAAAATTTTGTGAATGTATGTAGTAATGCACGTATATATTGAGAACGGTTGTATTTTTTTAAATTTTTATAAACAATGGCAACCCTGTAGCTTTGAATTATTAAAAAATATTGCTGTGGAGCCTTCATTTAAAAGGTCATAACTTTTGTTGTGTTTAAGATTTAAAAAAAAATCTTTTTGATTACAGTTGGCAAGATGTCAAGGGTTAAAAAAATTAATTTAAAAGAATTTTTTTTTGGAAATAATAAATGATTTTTTTAAAATATATTTAAAACAAAAATATCTCCAAATTTTTTTAAAAACTTTTATACAAAAAGCTATTCATATGGTCTAAGTACCCTGATATTTTCAGAATGGTGTCTCTACTAGTTTTCGAGATATTAAAAAATATGAAGATGCATGTTTTTATTACTTCGTCATACAAACTTCATTGGCTTCGTCACATCACACTTTTCTTAAAAGTTGCCAAAGTTAGATGGGAACATAGGAAAAATGCGAAACAGAGCTTCCAGTAGAAATGAATGAATCTATTTTTGTATAACTTATTGTTTTTTTTACTCTGTAATATGCTAATATTTTTTTTATTGTGAAAATTTTAATATTTTATTTGCTTAAAAGCTGAATATAAACTTGATTTAAAAATATAGAAAACTTAAAAAAAACATGTTTATTCTACTCACAATATAAAAAAAAACTTATTTTCCGTGACGCACGTCACCACGCATGGACCTGACATTTCATACCTAATTTCAATCTTTCTAAAATAGTAAACAAAAAAAAATTTTTTACTAAAATTAAAAAAAATTAAATGAATAAAAATATGGCCTTTGATTGGACCATCTATATTAACACCAAATTATTGATATGATCACCTAAAAAAATGTTAATTTCTTGTAAAACATTAAAAGGTCTGAGGTAGGGTAGGATTTGGTATTATTTTTTGTATTAATGATCATCGAAATTGATTTTTTTTCTTTTATTTATAAAATTATACATCTAGTCTAATATTTAATTGAAAAAAAAATTAAGTTAGATTTATTTGAAAAATGTTTGCTTGGTAGACTGTTTCTGGGATTAGCCCATATATACTTTATGGGGTCGCAAAAATTACAATGGAATGACAAACCTATATATACCCTTACCACATGTGTGAAGGGTATAAAATGACGAATTTTCCTTAACATTTTTGTTTAGATAAAGACAATTTCTTAAAATCTTTTTGGATGTAAAAATTGTTCAAGGTCTTTTTTTTTTTCTAAAAACTTAAGTACAACCAAACTACAATTTACAGAAAGTTTAACATATCAATTACGATAAAAACAAAAAAAAAATAAAATAAAATAATAATAATAAAAACCAACAAAAAACAAATTAACAAAATTTATTTTGTTGTACGATTAGTAAATTTAAAGATATTACAACAATCTATCGAAATTTACAAAAATGAAATTTAAAAAAAAATGTTACAACCAATGTTTGAATAAGAAATTGGAAACTCGTATATGTGCGTGTATATATGTAATTGAAATATACATATGTATATGTATGTAGATGTGTACCTACATACAGCGTCTACTGTATATACACAATCCCTTTGGGTATTGTGCGTTTTTTGTTGTTAAATCACACTCACTACACAGAAACACACCCATTTAGACACTTGACGTGTGTGCAGTATGTTTTTATTGAAATCAAAATATTTTACATCATTTCCTATTATTTGCTTTGTTAATGTAATAATAAAAGATAATAAATCATAGTAATAAAAAATTAAATAATATTTGTTGCTTTTTTATAAGTTTTTATTAACTAATAACACTTTAATTATAGTGTAAATATGTAAACTGACGAAAAATATCGAATTGTAATTTTAACTTTATTAAAAATGTTTTTTTTTTCTTTTTTTTAAATTAATATTTATATTACTTTCATTTTCTATCGCATTCGAATTAAATTATTTCATTTTATTCACAATTTTTTTTGCATTCCTAATAAATATTTTTTTAATCAGCTTAAAATTGTTTGCATGTGAGCAAATAACTGAAGTATTCGCTGCATATTGTTAATGTGAATCACGCATGCAGGCATCATGTTGGTGAATTGCTGATTTGTCTTTTAATAAGATTTGTCATCTAAATGTGTGCTGTTGTTCATGAAAAGTGCAGAGAAACTTAACAAACTCATATGCAAGCACAAATGATGTTTAAAGAAATTGACAAATTATTTAAAAACGAAAGATAATTTACACATTGTGTAACGGAATTTTTATGTGCAGTTATAATCGAGTTATATAAAAAAATGTTCAATATTAAAAATGAGTCATCGCATGTATAAAAGAGAATCGGATGAAAAGAGCTTAGTTCATTTGGATTTTATTTGTTGTGTTTGTAGTTTCTTACGTCTACTTTGATAACAGTAACACCTGAAGTCCCCACATGTTATGTCTAGAGCAACGCCAATGCAAAAGAAAGACATTTTATGACATATCTTGAGGACTGTAGCATCCTAGCAAAACTTGCATTGCTTTGTAATGAGTTAAAATGATAAAAATACAGTAGTTGCACTACTTACCTTTTGGCATTTTAACACATTACTTTAATACGGCGGAGCCATTGGTGGGAAGTATTTACCCCGTTCGCTTACAAATAGGCACTAAAATAAGTCATAACCACCTTCGCTTACAAATAGGAATTTTGTGAAGTCATTACTTTAATGTCATTAAATAACTACTTACTATCAACAAATAAAGCAGCCTTTTAGAATTTAAGTCAGGAATTATATAAGTCAATATTTTTTAAATATTATATAACTACTTGCTTTTAATTAGTAAAATACCCAATTGATTGTATGAGCTTTTAAACTCATTATCAATAATGTATTACATTCGGCTTCCTAAGAATGAAACCGAGGTTTGTTACTTCTTTACTTTACGATTAACAGAAACTTTTAGAAAAAATCTTTAGAGTCGGTTTAAAAACCGTATTAAAATTCATAAACATCAGTCGAAAATATAATTACTTATATTTAAAGCATGTTAACCAAAATAAGAATCATAATATTTAATTTAAGCGGCTCCTAACAATTTTTTCAGCCAAAGTGTATGCAGCATTTATTTCTTTTT
>NDXZ01019629.1:0-31208 GCA_003055125.1 Paykullia maculata
CCTCACCACATGTGTGTGTGTGAAGGGTATAATAAAAAGAGATCTTGGCAAATGTTTTAAATTTTATTTAAAAATATTTTATTTTAAATAATCCTTCGTTGTTTTTTTTTCTTTTTCTTTTTTTTTCTAAATTAATTTTATAACTAAAAAAAAATAATGAGCTTTCTTATGGACGATTACATGCATACAGACATAAATACATTCATATACATACATATGTATTTAACTATATGTATATATTTTTATATACATATAAAATAAAAGGTGTAAAGGACAATGTTTCTTTGTATTCTAGAGATAAATGCCCCGATTATCGTTTACAATAGTAAAATGTTGCATTTTTTTAAACTGCATGTTATAAAATCAAAATATATCGCTTGTGGGCTTTGTTTTCCTTGAATCTTTTTTTTTGTTGTTGTTTGTAACTTAACAGTTTTTGGGGCACATTTTATAGAGAATGTGTTTTAACCCTTTGATATACCCAACAACGAGATGTTGTAAATCATAATGGAACATATTATTTATGTTGTGTTGTAGCCGTAACAACACAACATCGGGGCATAGATCTTTTATTTGTTCATTGCTCTAAGCACTTTGTTCATTTTCAATGGCAACAAATAAATCTAAAACTAAGTTTTTTGTTTTAATTTAATTTTTTTATCTTGCACTAAAGTTTACAATCTCCAACTTTCAAAGGAACTAGTCCATGAGCTTACATAAGCCCAACTGGGGAAAGAGGCCAAAAATTGTCTAAAATCATTGGTATTATGGATTTCATCATGAATCTTATGGCCAATAACGGCAATGTCAAATGTCGAGCCAGACCAGTCTGCACTTTCACGCTATATACATAAATAAAAAGATTAATTATATAATAAAACTATAGTCGATACATTTTTTTTTCCTAAACAAACCTCAAATTCCAAATTAAATCTTAAGGGTGTATGATCCAGTGCATAAGAAAAATGCACAAAATAAGGAGCTTTAAAATTCTCTTCCAATGGTATTTTGGTAAAGGACCAGTCCACCAGTTTTGTATCCGCCAATGGTTCTATGAAAATACCCATGTGATCAGGTCCAGATATTTCCAGAGTAAATAGGACGCTACTTAAGGAGCTTCGCTTTGATATTATTTGCAATTTAGGCCAACCGTCTGTATTAGGCGGCGATGCTGGTATAAGGAAAGTTTGATCTCTAAAAAACACAAGGAAACACATTTTAACGATTTAGCTAAAGGAGTAAAACGTAAATAATAGTAATACTTACTTCCATTCCAACCATCTTGAGCTGTATATGGGATAGCCGCACATTAGTTCGTTATCACAATCAGTCGGACTAATTTTTTCAAGATTTGTATTTTCAAACATAAAATCAATCGTATGCGGACGACGATCTACGGGAACAACATAGAAACCAGCATCCTGACGACGAATTGTCATTGCTGGATCACCATCGTGGAAAGTGCGTGTGGTGTGCTTGTAAAGGAGAAAAAAAATATTAAATAAAGTTCTACTTAAAAAAAGAAAATTAATTTAAAAAAAACAAGTAAGAGCTTTACATTTGGCTGTGCCAAATCTTATATGTATGCCCTTTACCACGTATAGGTATGTAATAAGAGGTGTATGTATGTAAGTTTGTATGTAGGTATGTATTTACATGTCCGAAAGGCAGTTAAAGTCTAGAAAAAATTGATTTTTAATATTTTCAAAAGTTTGATGCCACATACAACTATGGGTCAAGAATTATAGATAGAACAAGATTGCGCATTGCACATGTTCCTATCTGTTTACAAAAATCAGCTGTTCAATGTCTTACGTAACAAAATGCAGACAAATATAGAAACTTTATGTAAAAGATGTAAATTTAATAGAGATTGCTTAAAAAAGTAAAAAAAGTGATAAAAGTTTTATATTTTAAACAATTGGAAAACATAAGTGTTTTTATTTATCATGATGTATACAAGCAAGCACTGTTCAACTAAATAACGACGTATTACCGACGTATTTTTAAAAACACATTAAATTGGTCCAACATAAACATTTTTCTTTAGAGCTCGGATGTATTTTTTAATAAGAGACCTAAATCATGAACTCTCTGAATTTTCCAAGCAAAGAAAACGCAAAATTAATATTAAAAAAAAAATTAAAAATTTGAAAAAGGTATTAAAAAAGTAGGTTTAATTTTAAAAAAATATTTCTATAAAAAATATATATAAACACTGGATGTTTTTATTTATAAAATTGGCTTAAAAACGGTTATTTATCATATGCCTTTATTTGTAAATAACTTTAAAAACAATGAATAAATTTTACTTGCATTTTCTATGAAAATGCTTATAAATGAATAAATTAAAAACTTTAATGTAAATTTCATTAAAAAGGGGTTTTTTTTAGTAATTTCCACTTTTATTTTCTTTCACTCATACAAACCACACTATTTGTTAACGTTTTGCGCGAAATCTTGTTTTCTATAATTCTTGACTATGGGTAACCTAAGGGAGCTACGAAAACTTGATTTCAACCAAACCACAAACAGATGGACATGGCTTAATCGACTTCCTTATCTATAAGGATCCAGAAAATGTGTACTTTATGGGGTCGCAAATAAATATTGTAGAAATTGTAAACGGAATGACAAACCTATATATACCCTTGCCACACGTGTGAATGGTATAAAACTGTGAAAAGAAAATAATATAAAATTCGTTGTTCGTTTTTTAAATTTTAAGGTTTTGCTTTAGATTTTGGAAACACTCCAAACAACTGCAAAGGGACTTGAAGAACAAGAAATGAAAAAGAGTTAAAAATACTTACCAACGCATAAAACCTTTGTGGAGTTTCTTTCTCAACATATGGAAATCCAACAGGAGTAGCAGCCAATATAAGAAATATAAGAAAAAGGGCACCGAATAAAGAAATGATCGTTTTTGATTTGCGAAACAAGCACAAAAGTGGAATCTATTAACAATAAAAAAAGGAGACAAAATACTTTGAAAATTTAAAAAAAAAACTCATAAAAAAACTTACCAAAAAAGGAGTAAATAATAAAGAGAGCAATACCGTAGAACCACCAATAAAAAATTCCGGATTTGAATTTGCACCGTCACGGCCTTGCATGGGTATAAAAATAATATAAAAAGTATAACAGAAATAAGAGTATAAAAGAAATGGCATTAGCTGACAGACACAATGTGGTATAAGCCATAGGAAGTCTGAAAGAATAATAATAATAAAATTTAACAATTATAATGTTATTGAGTTAAAGAAAAAAAAAAAAAGAAATACGTCTTTTTTAAACACACACACACACACACTTACTTTTCTTATGTAAACAAGTAACAATATTCAAGATCACTGATAACGTATAGAAGGCAATGTTTAACGTTATCATAAAGGCCGAACGTATACTGAATGAGATTAAGATAATGGCTATTATGGTCAATATCAAACAATGGGCATGCATCAATAACTGCAAGGCATAGGCCAAGGGCAGACCATGTTCTTTGGTGTAACCCAAGTAAATTGCTGGCAAAATACCCAGAATAAAGAATATGGGACAAAAGTATAAACCAAATATAATCCAGGTTTGTTTGAACCAAGTCATCGATAAGCCAACCGCATCCAATAACCAAGCAATGAAAAGTGTTAATAATATTACCAAAACTACAGCTGAAAGTTGAATGGCAAATAAAACGCCAAATTTGGTTAATATACGTCGTCTAAACATGCCCGTATGATGGGCCATATTCCAAATGTATGCCAATAAGGTCAGTATGAAGAGGACGCATATAACAATGTTGATAATAACTCCAGTTTCTTCGGTGTAGCAAACTATAAACCAGCCCAAAATATCAAAGAACACCATGTGACCCTCAGCGTGTTTCTAAAAAATTAAAATTTATTTTCTTTTGCAGTTTTCGTGAAAAAATTACTTACAGAGGGATCTTTTAATTCGGGTGCATTTGCTAGTGATTTTGCAAGGGCCAAGATATTATCACCAGTTACTTGATATGTTTTCCTAGGAATGGCATTGAAACGATCATATTTTGTATGGTAGACAAAACCATTAAGAGTATGAGCCATATCCAAACCGGGGATCTTACCAAAATCTCGAAAAATTCTATAATCAGTGTCGGAGGGTACAAAGCCATTCTGAAATAATTCTTCACCTACACTGGAGGCATATGGATGTACAATATTGGCACTATAATACTTAAATTAAAAAAAAAAACATAGGCTTAATATTAAACAAACTAATGTTTATATATGTTTAATGAGCACTTACCTTCATAAGCCAAGGATGATCAGGACCAGATTGAAAAAGAATTTCCCGTCCACCAGAGCCGGCTGAATCTAAATTTATAACGGCCCTAATATGTAAAAAATATAAAGGTTTAAAAATTATTAGTTGCAATAATTTAGACATTTGAATGAACTAAGGTATATACTAGAACTACATTTATAATAGTTTAAAAAAAAAAAATTTTTGCTTTTCTTGCAGTTTGCTTGCTTTGAAATGGAAAATCTTAATTTTTAAGTGAACTTAACTTCAAAAGTAATTTTTTAAAAATATCTAAAAATGCTGATAAGACTTAATGCAGCAAAGAAGCTGTTTCTAAAAGTTGTTAAATTAATTTATCTGATTTTAAAATGCAAAATATTCTTGAATCATATCTGATAGTTTAATACATCACACGGATTCTTTGGACGAATGGTGACTTCATAAACTGGATTTTAATATAAATTCAGACAGATGGACATCGCTAAATCCAATTAATATTTTAAGGATTAGGATATCGAATACATACACATACGGGGTTCGAAAAAAACTTGTATATCAAAGATCAATTTCAAAGCAATTTCAAGCAGTGTGCTCCAATTACTGCAATAAAAACCGTTATATTATGCTATAAAACAAAACAATTTGCTGTTTGGCCGTTGCAGCATATATTAAATTGATTATTAATAGATTTATCACTTTTACTGCCTAAAGAAACTTTTAATTTGTTTATTGTTAAGTTATTTAAATTAATTTTAAAATAGAAAAGCTTTTACCTTTATATATGCTCATAGGGTTTAATCAATTTGGAGACACAAAAAACATTTTTACGAGAAACCTAATTAATTCAATAGGAATTTTATCATTATATTATGCAAAATAAATATAAAATTTAAATTAAAGTCTTTTTTAAAATAGAAATTTGTTTTTGTTTTACTAAAACCTTTATTTGATGTTAACAATTAAGTTATTGATTTGAACTGCCCAAACATACACTGAAAAAAATCCATGGAAATTGTTCGTAAAATATATACGAATATATATAACGAAAACATTTTAAGGGTAGAATTGCATAACTTTAAGCATTAAAAAATAAGTGATCTCTATTTCATTTCAGTGACCGAAGTTCACATTAATAAATAAATCAATGGAAATGATAATAGAAAACTAGTTTTGTGATATATGTATCCAAAGAGGGGGGGAATCTTAAGCGAAAAGTTTTAACAACTTTGAAATTCACTTTGTATATGTTATATTTAAAAACAAATTATTTTTCGTATACAACATAAATAATTTCAAGCGTTCACTAAATCATTTACTTAAACTGGATATACAATTTTGTTTTATATAAAACTTCTTCTGTAAAACATTAAAAAAAAATATGTAGTTTGTACGTAAAAATTACGAAAGAATTTCATGGTGTAAAATAACAAAATATTTTGTAAAATGTACAAAAGGTTTTGTACATACATATGTTGCATGGATTTTCTTTAGTGTAATGAACCTGTGTTGAAAGTATTTTATTTAATTCATGCATATATAAATTAACAAGTTTCTCCATTTAAATTACATAAATTTATCATTACATTTTCGGTCTACAGCAAAGTTTTCTAATCTCTTAATTTAATATAGACTTTAAGAAATTAACTTTAAAGCTTCTTTTACACTTACTTAACACTTTTAGCCCATTTGTGTTGTGTTATAAAGGCATGGGAGCCTTGTAGAGGATTCTCTTCGGCTCCATTGAACAGAAAGACTATAGGATGCATTAACTCAGTGTCATATTTCGTTATGATTCTTAAAGTCTCCAGCATAATAACAATCATTATGCCAGCATCACCGGCACCCGAGCTACCCGGCACCGTATCAAAATGACTATTGATCAGCAGAGCAGAAGTGCTGTTGGAGTTTTTGGGAGTGATTTTTACCACAACATTTTGTATGCTTTGATAACAATTAACCATTTCCCATAAAACATAATTGCCCGAGGCTATTTGAACATCCTCCTCAATGTTGTACAGATCCAAACGGGCCTCATTACGAATTTTTAATATTTCACCTAAAATAAAAGCCACGGTCGCTTGTTCATTGGCCGGACTACCCACAACTTTAGGGCCAATTTTCGTTAGTCTTAGCAAAGTATTTTCGGCCCTTTCGCCTATAAAACGGCCCGCATGCTTTGCTTCATCGGCTATAGTCAAATTATCGGGCATATAGTAAAAGCTGGGTAAAACGACCAGATAGAAAAGCACAACCCAAAATGCTATAAAAGCCGGAGCCCAATACCAACCAAATTTACTGCGGTTGTATATAATTTTCATATTCTCATACTTGGAATTCATCATCGTCATGAAGAGTGTGAAACTAAAATAGAAGAAAGTACAAATCAATGAATATTTCATTATTAAAATACAGATATTATGGGGATTTTGTTATAAAAAAAATACTTATTCATAATTTGCATTTACTTTGTTTTTTTACGGCTCTTTTTTACAACTGCTTATCAGTAAAATTATAATTTAATTTTCAATTAATTTCATGATTGATAAGAGTCTTTTTATAAGGTGTCATAAAATACAGCATTACTTCTGCTTGTCACCGACGTCAAGTGTTTGCTTATGGCGAATTTTATAAAGGTTTGTGCATTTGATGGTCTGCGAATAAACAGTATATAAGTGATTGCTTATCTTTACCAAAATTAAATTGTATTTAAATTGATATGGAGTTATTTGAATTACTTTTAATTTTAAGGCTATTTTTCCTATGCAATCGTACTTAACTGCCATTGATTAAAATTAATAAGAAATTATTTTGAGAATCCTAAAATACAAATAACTTTTTAGTCGTTTAGTACACCAGAGAAAAAGTTCAAATAATCGAAATTATCAAGAGGGAGATAGGTAAAAATTCAAATTAACAAGAGTTTAAATAAAATTTCAGATTTTTTTTTTGTAATCTTTCTTATAGTTATATACAGATGTATAATTAAATAATTATAATGAAAAAAAGTCCGTATTTTTATTTATTATTTTAGCAACTGTCGATGTTGTGGTATATGCTAAAAGCGTGGCACAGAAACTAAAGCAAACAATCTTCATTTCTGTTTGTTTAAAAACAGAAACAAAATCACATTACGAACTTAAATTAAAGAGTGTAGAAAACCCAAACTTCAAATTATACAACGTTGGCGGGCAAGATGTCATTTCTATAGAGCAAAGCATATAAACTAAATAAAACGATTGTTTTATTTATTTCATATATAAGTATGTATGTATGTATTTTGCATAAAACATTAAAATAATTTAAATTATAGCGCGTCGGCGATCAAATATGCCATTTAAATAATTTCTAATTACCGATTACATGGATATTTTTTTAATTTATTAAATGGTTTTCAAGGGACCTGGAAAATAGTTAAAACTATCGCGAGACTCAAATAAACGAATTTAAAATTATCAAGAGTCGACTATAATTGCAGATAAATTTTTATGATTTTTAATTACCAAAACTATCAAATAAATTAATAAAAACGAAAAACATACATTTTAATGGAGGCAATATTTTTATATTATTTTTGATCGATTCTTATCATATACAGTGAACTCTCGGTAATGTGAACTTCCAATGTAGTCCCGTAATGTGGACACCTATTTTTTTGTATTAACGCTAAAGATAGTGAACAAATTTTAATGGCTCTAAATAGTGAACAAATTTTTGTTTATTTTCCAATTTTGGGAATCGCCCGATTGAATAAAAAATGAAAACAATACATGCATACATACATACATTGAGTTTTGTTAATGAAGGTTAGTTGTCTTTCGTTACGCATAGAAATCACTTGAACTTAATATTTTTTCGTACATACATATGTACCTGTATATTAACAAAGATGCTTAAGAATAACCGAAAGTTTTTAACCGTCAATGAAAAATATTAATTTCTGAAATTTTTGGAAAATGATAACCGATTATTTTCTGACCTAAAGTATTTATTTTCTGTATTGATAATATTTGTAAAATATTTACTATAAAAAGTAAAAAAAAATTCCTTAAGTTTGTAACATATTATACCTATGTTATGTTACAAATATCAATACTATCTAGACTTTTTTAAGCAAAAAGAAAAGCACAGTATGGCGCTACAAATTTTTACAATCGAAAATGTGAACAAATTCGATAATGTGAATTACCTTGGTTTTTATTAGTTAACTTTATCACAAGTTCTCTGTATTTGAATTAAATTGTTTTTAACATATTTTTACAAATGACTTGAAAAAAATTTTACATCGAACTAAAAACCATCGAACTATTCGTAATTCGGTTTTTTATACACGTAATTATACATATGCAATTGCCAATTGTAAACTGCCAGGGTATGAAATTTATAAGAAATGAATTTTATTTTATGTAAAAATACATCCACTAAATAAAGGTAGTAAAAAAATTAAATGGTGTGAAAAACTTAGCATAAGGCAATATATATAAATGTTTTAAAAAAATCAACTCTTTTTTTAATTATTATTTTCGAAGAACCCATCAAAAATATATTAAAATTTTAAAGACTAACCCGACATGTCTTTAAAACTAAATGAGTTCAATAAAGAAGTCAAACGTAAAAGTTAAGCTTTTAATCGTGATTTAAGCAGCAACACTGCTTTCAACATATTTAATGCTTGCTCAAACATGAATTTCTTAAACAAACTCAGACAATATGACACATATGGAAAATACTGCTCTTTCGTCATCAAATAAAATGGAAAGTATTTTTTTGTTTGTTTATTTTTTTTTTGTAACAAAACAAAAAATTTTAGAAAACAAACTGGAAATGATAGTAAAAAAAATCGTTATTAAGTAAGCAACTATCACATACATACAAACATATACATATGTACATAAGTATGTATGTACATACACGTATTTAAGAAACAATAAAATTTGTTCGTTTTATAACTGTTTATGATTCAAATCATTGAAATATAAATATAAAAAAAGTAAAAAATCGAGATGATATGAAAATTAAACGCCATCTATAAGATACACACAATCACACACACACATACATCTAAAAATGGGTGAAAATTTAAATTAAGTTCACAAAACTTTGTCAATGATGATGCATATTTACATATTTATTTATTAAAAAAAAAAAATAATAAACCTAACTCAACAACAAAGAGAACAATAATCAAAACAAACAAAAAATAATTTCCCTCTGGCTAATATCAAAGTACAATAAAGAAAAAAAATGCATAATCAGTTTACATATTGTGTTTTATATGTATGTATGTATATCTGTATATAAAAGTACATAAAACAAAGCAAAAAACATACAAACTCCTATTAAAAAAAAAAAAGAACGAACTATTTCCGTGAGTGACTGACTGATTGAGTGAATAAATGGCTTAAGAAACAAGAAAGATATGCAACCTACACACAAACATACATACTTGCATTTAACATAAACATGCATTTGTTAGGACATATACGTAAAAAATATGTTTTATATACATATGCATGTATATTACATGAGATGCATTGTATGTATATAACAACATCATTTTTACTTATTCATTCATGAGCTAAGTTTTTGTTAAAGGGAAACAAACACAATTATTTTAATATCAAAAAAAAAAAAACAATGATACACTAATAAAAAAATATTTTTTTAATAAAAGTACATGTGTATGTATGTATGTACATAGTTCGACATTAATTATTTCATCTGATTCATCTGCGTGTCTGTTATAGCAAACACAGATATATTTTTAGTAGGCAGAGTTTTAAAAATAAATGAAAGAAATTAAAAAAAAAGATGTTGCTAAAAAATCTCTTAAGGACTTTCGCGTTGCCCGAACTCAAGAAAGGCACGAAGCTACTTAATGTCCTTTTATCTGCCGTATAATCCTATGAGGGGATTGATGGTTTTTTTAACGATTACGATTAAATACATTTTTTATACCCTTCACCACAGGTGACAAGGGTATATATAAGTTTGTCATTCCGTTTGTAATTTCAGATATGTATGAGCAAAAAAAAAAAATAATTTGAGATACAAGCAAAAAAAATTTTTTTATACAAAAATTATTATATTGTGTAAGATATGCCTTTTTTAAAAATTTAAAAAAAAATTAACTAATTGCCTGAATATTAGCAAAGATATGGGCGAAAAACCTATAAGGAGTAAAATTAATATCATAAAAAAATCAAGTTTTCTGAGGCTTTAAATACCTTTCGGACATGTAAATACATATGTATGTACGTACATACAAAACCTATTAATCTTAAAACTAATTTCCTGGTAAAAACGCAATGTAATGGCGAAATTTCAAAAATAAAAAAATATAATTAATAACTATATTTTATATAATAACACACCTCAAACTTAATCAATAAATTTGTGAACAACATTAAAAAAAAAAGGTGAAAAACTATAATAATCATGAAACTTGTCAATACTTAATATAAGTTATTGATTGTATAATTAATTGATTTTTTCAGTCTGTGGATAACATAAGTCCTTACGCACTATGAGTATATTGTAATACAAAAATTTAAAAAATGTTTAAAGAAGTCAACCATATAAATGCCAATTGGCCTTAATTTAAAAAAAAAAATTTATTATGATACATAAATCTTAAAATGGGGATTTATGTATAACATTTTAGTTTTGGAAATTATTTTTTTTAAGTGTATTTACTACCTATTGATGACAACAGAGAATTAGCCCAAGAAATTAAGAAAGAGAAATTGAGAAAAAGTTATTCCTGCAGAGAAGTTAAGTTAACTAAATGGGTGCATAAACATAAAGTAAAAAAAAAATAAAAATCAAGTGGGCATAGTGTACTATAGTGTGTACCAAAAGTAAGATTGAGAAACCATTAAAGTGTGTCAATTTTGTAAACATTTGCCTTGATTTTCAATAATAAAACTGAAGAATTTTTGTATTTCGACTACCAATTGAAAATTATCAGTTGTTTATTTATTGTAAATGATCATTATCGTATTATTGACAAGTTTAATTAGTAAAATTGAGGCTGACTCTTTTCCGATCACATAAATGTGCAACAAACGAATTAATAAAGCATGAGTAGTATTGATGCTATTAATGTCAATTTTTTTTGTATTTATTATAAAACAAAAGATTGTAAATAAAATAATAAGTATTCATAGACCCTAAGTATATGAATGCTTTACAAGAAATTGCATTGCGCTACATTGACTGATTAAAAAACTGTAGTTTAAGAAGTTATTTATGTAACTCCAAGTTAATTAACTTAAGCCTTAGACAAAAAATTTTTTTATTATTAGCTTTTGATATTTTTTAATGGAAAGTATTTTTTTTAATGAAATTATATATTTAATAGTATTATGATTAATTGTATAGTTAAACTATTTCAACTTCACATCAAAGAAAAAAATATTTATAAATAATATTTTAACTGTGGACATGTATGTTTATGTATATGTATGTATGTATGCAATACATATTTGACAATACAGTCCGACATTTAGCAAATATACAAAGAAGCAGCAATAATTTGGTTCTCAGATGTTTAAACAAATTAAAAAAAAAGAAAAAAAATTTCTAAACATATGTGTAGTTTACGCTACAAACGTAAATTTATTGTCAAAATAAAATGTTTAATTTTTCTTAAAAATTAAATGAAAACCCCATGACATTTTTGTCTTACAAATTCACTCATAATTACATACAAACATACACACAGATATGTTTAACATAAAATTTTTCAAACAGAAGAACCAACAAGAGGGAGAATGTAATGGTTTAAAAATAAAATTATTATGTAGAACATTTAAATGTCAGCACTTCCCAAAGAGCAAAGTGTTTAATTATAAAAGAAGAGATATTACTTTTAAGCACTGGCCCTTAACCTATCAACGCCAAAAAAGAAACTGCTAGCAAAATACTGTTTTTCTAATATTTATTATTTTAATATGGACTAAATAACAAGAATTCATTAAAATATAAAAAATTTGGTTTTTTTTATTTGTAACGCCCATTGTCCCTTATTGGGGACAGACTAACAAAACCATGCCTTATAATAATATATTTTCATTTCATTAGATGATTTTTAAATCTTTTACATAATATTCGGACAAAAATTGATAATTAGTTTTTTATTTTAAAACCAATTAGCACAAAAAATATCAAATCAACAAAGTACACCGAATTAGAGTGCACAACTAAATGGTCTAAAAATAACATTTGCATTTATTATAGCACCTTGCAAGCTCTTTTTACAATTTGTTTAAACCTTTACATTAAAATACATAACGGTTTTTTAAAGAGTTTCCATCAGTTAAACAGGTGTCCTTATATTGGGACAGTAGGCGGTAATGGGTTAATATATACTTGTAAACGGTTATATATATCTGTTACATACATATGTAGATAGATTTATTTTTTTAATATTACACTCATGTATCTTAATTAATTTAAAGAAAATATGTACGTAAAAACCAATTTTAGTCTTCCAAAAGTTGCAGTACGTTAGTCACTCCTCCTTGCATATATGTATGTAGTTTAAGTGTCATTGACTAGGACAGTAAGGAAAAGACTTACTAAAATATATTAAAATTTTTAATGTTTTAAACATTGTTCTTATGTCCATATGTATCTAATGTGTATTTTAAGTGCAACTTTAAAAAAAAGTCAGGAATGAAGAAGTCGAAATGATCGATATTTTTTTATACCATTCAATGTGGAGTAGTACCATCATACTTCTACCGAACAAAAATTAAAAAAAAAACAAAACTGTAAACAGTTGTTAGCTTAAAATAATTATCAATTGAAACATTACAAAAATTATTATAAAATTTGACATTTAAACAAGGCGTTTTTGTTTTTTTTTAATAACACATGTTCTGTGTAATGTTTTTTGCTTGTGTTATTGGCTTTGTGTGTACTGTTCTATTTTTACTTTTTAATTTTTTTTTTTGAACACTCATTTTGTTTTGACAAATCAAAACTAAATAAGAAAGAAGGCTGCATTCGGATGTGCCGAGTTGTATTCTCACTAACAATATTTTGTACTACTATGAATCCCCATTTCTACCGATGACTTCAATTTGAATGTGGGTGGAAACAACAGTCGCATATTTAACTAAAACCCTTAATGGAAAAAAATTATGTAGAACTTTTTAAAGTGGCTGTATTCACCCTTTTTCTATTATTTGGGTTATTCTAGTAAAAATTCCGTATATACAAAATTTTTAACATTGTAAATTTTTTTCATTGTTTCAAAGGGGTTTTGAGTTTTAAGAGAATGAGGGGAACTCTGTGCAGGGTAAATTTTTAAATATTTTAAAAGTTATAACTTTTTCTGTAATCAACAAACTTTAAAATTTTTGTCAGATGTGTAATTTAAAAACCGATAATGTGTAATCTATAATTTTTGTGGTGGCAAGCAACACTATTTTTTTTACATTAATGATTGTAGTCAATAGTACAATTTTAACTTTAACCGTACTATTCAAAAAACGACATCAACTTTATTTTGTGCCTTTTTAAAGTACATATGTATTTAACTTTTCAATGCATTAGTTTTTCACATTATAAATTTTTATAAATTTTTTTTTTTCATATTTTTAAAATCCACATATTTTGCACAAATTCCAAATTTAATTTTTTATTTTACAATTATTGAATTGAGTTTTAAATGACAACAAATATTTTTTTCATCAATATTTAATTTATGTACAAATAAATCTAATAATAAAAAATTTAGCTTTATATGTATGTAGCAGTTGAAATAAAGCACAAAGCTACTTTTAATTGTCATGAATGTATTCTAACACTTTTTTATTTATAAATAAAGACTCATATGTTGTACTGGTGTAGTAAATCGGCCTTGATCGACTATACTTTCTTCCTTAGTTAAATTGCATTACAGCAGATGTTTGAACTGCAAACAGAGACGTTCAGAGGCGAATAAATAATTATGGCAACGAATAAAGAATTGTTGTATTTTAGAGAGTTAAAATATTTCACACAAAGTTAGTGCAACTAAACGATTTAAATTTAAAATACTAACGTTTTTTTTTGAATATAAATATCCGTTAATAAGTTGTTAAAAATGTAGCAAATTAAATTTTTTTTATTGATCTTTAAAATTTTATTTTAGTTATTACAACAATAATTTATATCTTCTCGGTTTTTTTTTTTGTAATTATTTAACAGAAAAATTATTATTTTTCCAACGCCAAATGACAATAATAAACGAACACGCACATACACTCAGCCATATACACTGTCATGCAAACATACATATATAAAATATAAAAAAAAACTACAAAACTGACAGCAAAGACTTTGTCAAACGAAACACTAATATTTTGTTTTTTTTTTAATATTTTAATTTTTATTTTCTTAATTTAGCTTTTTTAATGTACATATGTTTGTATTTATAAAAATAAAATTAAGAAAAACAAGAGAACATCAGTTAGTCGTAAAACTGTCGTTACACGCGATACGTTAAATTTATGATCTTGCTAGTTTGATGTTTAAAATACTTCTGTTGTTGTTATGATGTGATCTGATGGGCTCAATGCAACACAAAAAGCATCTGAGATCTTTCTCACTATATGAGTGCAAACGATCAGTTCAATACACACAAAAATAAACTCTTTAAATTAATTTTTTTTTTCTTTTCTGGTTAAAAATGCAAAACAGAGAAAATCCAATCGAGAAACAAACAAATTATAAAAAAATATTCTCTTCAATTGTATTTTAAACGAAACTTTAAGAGTTTGTTGATCTTATTTTAGTATTATGGATGTTAATATCCTCTTTTATTACATTTAACTTCCGTTTGAGACGATCTATTTTCCAGCCAAACTCTAAACTTTTACTGTTTTTATTTTTTTTTTTCACTTATAAATTCTTGAGGGTTATTTGACGACCGCAACCGCTATGGTTTTAAAGTGCTACTGAACTTTTTGCTACTAAATTAGTAGCATTTTATAAATTGGTAAATACTAATTGCTACTTTAATCGTTAAATCTATATAGCTATACCCGGTCTACGTTGCCAGTACCTAATAAATTCAGGTATTGTTTTTTATTATAACAGACATATGTACATATGTACGTATGTATGTAGTTTGTTACTGGGGATTAAAAAGTACTGAATGTGATTGCAGTTTTATTTGAAATTTTAAGTTTTATTATGCTCTTCACCATGAGTAACAAGGCTAAACAAAAATACATATACATACATATAAATATGTATGTATTGTGCTTATGTATGAATATGTATATATTGATAGATAGAAAAGTCAATTTAGCTTTGTTGTTCTACGCAACAGTATATCAGTTATTATGGCCTATAATTACACCAACAAACGCAATGACTGTGAACGTTTTAAAGAAACTATGGACTTGAGTAGGGTATTTGAGATTCCGCACTGCTAAAAATAGAATTCACACTTTTTTCTGTGTGTTTGTATAAAAGATATAAAGGCTTTTACAATGTTCAATGGACATCATTTTTACCCTGTTCGAGCAAACATTACCAGACAATTGTCTGCTCATTTTATGCCGTATGTGATATGTGCAAATATATTTACTAAAGCAATCTTCACCAGCAAATTGCTGTTGTAAAGCATAATTGTTTCATTGTACACACTTGCGTGTGTGCGATTAAAGTAAGTGGTGACTAAAACCAATTGATATATATTTATGTAACTTGTAAACTTGTGAAATATGTTTAAGCATTTCAAGAAAACGTAGATCTAAGAAATGCGTTTAAGACAAGGTGGGCCAAAATAAATCATCCGGGCCAAAAGAAGTGATCCGACAGCGAATGGCGGCCAAATGTTTTGACATTTGTGAACTAGATAGATGTAGAATACAAGTGAACAAACCATGGAGCGATACACTCCCCAAGAACGCGGAATAATCGTGTCTATTTTTTTGCGTAACAATTCGTCTGTCGGATGACTTCTTTTGGCCCACCTTGTGCAATTATTTTTTTTAAATAAAAATTTTATACAAACCCTATATACATACATATCCACATATACATACATACATTTATAATTCAGTAAATCCTTTAGAAACAAAAATGTTTTCTTACTTTAGTATTTATAAAATCATTTTTAAATTATATTTATGAAACATTTATGACAAATATTCAGTACAAAAATTTTTGCTTTTATTTTCCTTTAGTACAATTTCTTTCAATAGATTTATTTCTATAACGCTTTTCAATATAAAAAATTCTAGAAATAAATTTAAATTGTGTTTATTTGTTAATAGGTTTTGATACTTCTTTACAATTACTAGTTTTACCTAAAAATTACCTAAATTAAAGCATATTCTTTGCAATTGGTGGATGGTATTAAAGAGTCGTCATGATCGAACATCTGTTACACATATTACGTATTATAAAAGCTATTATCTGAAATTTTTTTATAAAAATCATGGTTACAATAAATAAAACCCTTAGCCCTGAATTAGTTTGTTTGTTTTAAGTATCATACTATTACTATGTAATATTTCTTGTCAGCAAAAATAAATTTAATCAATTAATTGAATTTGTTAGAGTTTATAAAAAACAAGTAAGAATCTGAATAATTTATTTCTTCAATACTTTCAAAAAAGGGGTGCCCAGGCTTTTCTAACGGTTCTGTTGAATTATTGATTTATGTAGCTTTATTTTAATACCAAACTGCCTGGGAAAATTAGAAACAGTGTAGATGAATTTCATTTAATTTGGCTGGCCGTGCGTTTGTTTTTTCCAGACTGACAAGCATGGCTAAATCCACTAAAAAATTCACAACGTCTCCGATGAATATTTTTTGGGGGTTATACACGAAATGATAAACTTTTATACAAATATCCTCAATTGCCACTATTAATAGTGGATGGTTAAATATGCTTTATTTTTTAGATCACATAGTAGAGTTGTAAAAAGATTGAGGTTTTGGGTATTAAGTACTTAATACCAGGTGTATTTTGAGCACTCGATGTTCAATACTTTCAACGTTGTAAAATAACACAAAGTACACTACTTTGAAATCAAATCACTCATCTCTTTTAACTACTATATCTACCTTAACTGTACAAACAAGATTACTATACTGTTATAAATATACATACTTATACAATATGTTGCTTGCCTGTGAGAATTGGCCAATCACATACAAGATTTTAACTTTTTGTAAATAAAACATACAATAACAAGGTCATTCAAAATTTGTTAAATTCGCCTTGACATTGTTTGTTCATGTGCCAGGGAAATTTATTTTAGAATATGTTTTGGACCCTGATATACCCGTATTATATAAGCAACAAAAAAAATACGTTCGTGTTAACTTTTCCGGTCACTTTAACATACAGCTTATTATTAAGGCTCGAAACGATCACTTAAATTGAACTAAATTTTGTAAATGTGTTTTGTTGGCTTCATTTAAAACGAAAGGTTACTAACAGCATCTCGAGCAGCCGTCACTGCCATATCTAGTCACAGAGTCTTCAACACCGGTTACCAGAATCCGAAGGTTACCAGATTCGAAGGGCCTTAAACAATAAGTCCGTATTGTCCCTGCTTGTCGGTTCTAAAGAAGAGTTGACAAGTAATTAAACACCAGAATAATAAAATATGAATTTTCTGTGCCTCCACACATTTAATCAGCATTAGTGGTAGCTTCTACCCGGGTTTCGCTGAAAGCTTAACACCGTTTGTCTGCAAGTAAACACTTGTAATTTTTTAAAAACAAAATAAACGATAAGATTAATAATTTCCACATAATTACTACGATTATAATCTTAAAGAATGTGTATGACAAATTCGCACCCAATAATAGCACTAACGAATAATCAAATAAAATATTCGCTCATGTGCAAAAACCAATAAATGCGCAATGAGTCATTAAATAATCGATTAAGATTAAGAAACGTTGTAAAAAGCGTTAATTGCGATTAAAGCAAGCGCAAAATTTTAAAACCTAAATATTTTTGGATTTACGTATGTTTATATGTATATGAAAAAAATTAAAGGCATGAAAATTATTAGAGAAAAAAGTTTTTTTTTAAATTTTTAAAATACTTGTTTTAAAGGTGTTGTTTTTTTTTTGTTGTTTGTCTATATAATCTATAAAAATTTTTAAGTATAAAATATATAATATAAATATACATATACATATTTAGTCGTTGGTGCGTTTGTTAGTGACGCCTAAACTTCTGAACCATAAAAGCCGCAAGTCTATCATTTTTCAGGTCAATACAAGTTAGGTTTTGTATACCCTTCACCCACAGGTGACAAGGGTGTATATAAGTTTGTTATTCCGTTTCGAATTTCTACAATGTTCTTTTGAAAATCACTAAAATCCGACAATTAACGAGATATAAGCAAAAAAAAAATTTTGTTTAGACACAAAAATGATTATATTTGCGGATAAGACATGCCTTTTGGAAAATTTGAAAAAAAATTTACAAATTGGCCCGGAATCAGCAAAAAAAAACTTTTGGACATGTAAAAACATACGTACATATATACACACATACATACATACATAAATACATGTAGTGAAGGGTATGTAAGATTTGGCACAGCCGAATATAGCGCTCTTACTTGTTTTTTTTTTTGTTTGTTTTAGACTCAATAAGAGGCATTTCTTTTGAGCTAATATTTACAGTATTTAAATGTGTTTTAACTAAAATCAAAATCATTTACATGAATAGAGGCTAAAAGAAATAATATAAATGTGAAACTTTATGTGAGAAGGTCTTATCGCACACCCATTTCAAAAGTGACAAACTCAAAATTTTAAATTTTTCAAAAATTTAAATAAACTGTTTTTGACGTAAATAAAAATAGTTAAAAACAAAAACGTTGGACCATTGAATTCGAATTAAAACTATTTAGCACTTAGCGTAGGGATCTATTACCATTATATTTTCTGACACAACTAAAAATAAGTCACTTTTATGGGTTGCAGCTTTATACCAATTGAAGCATAAGGAAAGACATAAATGTTTTTTTAGCAACAGTTAACAACAACAAAATACACTGATATTTTTCTTATAGATAAACAGGTGTATTGTGCATAGTTTAAGCATATAAAAGCGAAAAATGAAAATATGGAGTTGTGTCACTTTTGAGCTGGGTGTGCGTTATATTCCACGATTAGCTTGGTGAATACAAAAACGATTAAAAGAAACCCCAGATAAGTATTTTGCTTTATTTTTTTATGCTTCACCATATTTGTTATATTTGTGTTTAGGACAAGCCCTTCGGGTCTTTCCATAAACAAAAATCGAAATTATTGGTCCATAATCTATTAAAATAGCGCGAAGAGCCTATAAGCAATTTTTATATTAGAAAATAAGCTAGACAGTGCGGATATAACGAAACATAAGATTGTTTCATTCGCTCCTTAAAGAACTACTAGGTTTTAAAAAAACAAGAAAAGTCTTTCTTTAGTTAAAACCAATTTTTCATAAAAATTTGTTTATTTTTAGCAAATTTAAAGAAAAATTAACACATAAAAATATGTCTAAGTATTTAATAGGCATTTTTAAATTAATTAAACAATCAAAGTATTTTCTTTTCTAGGTATAGGTAAAAGGTACAAAGGTAAAAAATGTTCACTTAAGATTCGATTGAACTCGTACAGTTTTTAAAAACATAGTGGCAATTTTAAAAAAACTTTAATAAAATGTGTTTACAGTATCCTTTCTTATTCTAAAAAAAACTCTTTATCAGTTGCAAAATATTTTTACGGGTGGTAAGAAATAATAATATATATACGAAAATTTCTGTGCTCACATTAAAGGGTTTAAAAAAACAGGTGAAACTGATCGCTAGCTAGTAAGTAAAAGAAACAAAGAGCCCAAAAAAGTGTAAAACAAAATGAAAACTATTTGACAAAACTAAAATTTTATATTGCAACGAGTTAAGAAGTTGCCGGTCTAAAATATGTACATAAAAGTATATTAACAAAAAGTATTTTTTTTTTGCAAACTTTTGGGAGGAAAGTACAGTTGTTATTATAAAAATAAAAATTTTATCATTTTTAAGAAAGTTTGTAGTGCAGATGTTTAAAAAAAGCTGTGCAATATTTTATATTTAATTTTCAAAGAGGCAATTAAATTCAGTTTCATTTTTTATTTCCCATATAATAATTTGCGATTTAAAATTGATGAAAGAACCGAATTTTATGTGAACCATGCTTAGTGTTTTAAATTTACAATATACCTGCCTTGAAAATGTTATCAGTTATAAAGTTGTTTTGTTAACGTTAAGCAGAAATTTGTATTGTTTTTTAAATGGTTTTTATGGCTTTTTATATGGTGTACCACATACATACATACATAAATTTTAAAGTCATGTAATATGAACAAAATATGGCACCTTTTTAAATTTCAATAATCTTCATATATTACTTTTTTATTTATTATATATTCGTTTGCATTGAGCATGAGTCAATCAGTCCTGAGTAATGTTTAAAGTTAATAAACGTTATAATTATTTATAATCGTTAATTCTAATCATTTAATTTCTTTAAGAAAAATACATGCGTATGTTTTACTTTTAATATATGTATACATATGTGTATGTTAATTTACATAAATTCTTTATTTTTTAAGATCCAGTATTTTGCCACATTTGCATGGTTTAATTCTAATAAATGTTTATTAAGGATAAAGAGTATTTTTTGCGTTAACTTGCATAATAACTATCTGTGTGTAAACTTTTTTTAAACTTTCGATCCGTTCAGCCATTTTTGCGTAGTACAAAAAACCTCCAAACTAGAAATGGGCAGCAGTAACGTAATTAGCATAAATACGTTATTTATGCCTGATCGGTATTTAATATTTCTCTAATTATTAAGTGTCCCATAAGAGCAATATTTCAGCGTGATTGCGCGTATTATTTTTATCGTTTCTTTTAAAACAATTGAAATTTGTTAACTTTTTTTTCGTCGTAAGATAAGTTTTCGTGATTGTGTGCATTATTTACAATTCCATCTTTAGTAAATACTACGAAATTTATTACTTATATTCACACATCTATAACTATAAGCTCTATTATTATCAAACTTTTTGGGCGTGACACCTCCTCCACGCCTGGTCGGATCAAAGCCTACACATTGGTAAAGGGTATCTAAGTTTCGGCACAGCCAATTTTTTGTTTAGTTTCACTTTTAAAATTTTTTTGTTTAATAATAACCCATTAATTCCCAAAGTTGTGTAAACAAAACATTTTTAAAGTTTTTTTTTTTTTTTTGTAAAATAGACCATTGCACAAAAACACTTCTATGCCGAAAAATTGTATTCCCATTAAAAAAATAACTACATTTTTTATAAAATACCTCGAAATTTTGCAAATTTATAACTTTGACGATCTTTAAGATTTTCTATTGCACATGAAAATTCAACTTGATAAGATCGGTCACATGATAGTACAGAAGAAAAAAAAAAGCAAGAAGAAGATGTAGACAATACTAAAATAACTCTGTGTGCCTAGTATGTGGTTAATCTTCATACAAACTACTTTGACCTATTTCATACTTAATATACATATTTTGTTTTTTCTAAAAACCAAACGTTGCGTGTACGAAACTTTTTTTTGTAAAAAAACAAAAAACAGATAAATTATTAACTTGATAAATAGTTAGTTAAGTACTTATTGATTTATTAAAAGTAGTAAAATTAACAAATAAGTATGTATTATTTTCTAGTTTTGGAAACTAATGGGTTAATTTTACCAAAGATAATATCATATAAAATAGAAACTAAATCTTAAAATAACTAGCAAAATCGTTACTCACTTTTTAACAGAAATTGTGTTTTTGTGTTATAAAGTACTAACATTTAGGCCAATATTATTATCATGTCAAATAAGATGTTAGCTCTTTTATGTATATAAATGTGTTTGCATTTACAAACAAATACAGTTTCTTTAGAATTAAACCAATTAAACTAATAATTTAATTATACATACATACATTTAATTAAAAAGTAATAGTTTTTTGTCCGAATATATTGATTTTAATTGCTTTTATCATTTACGACATTGCAGCTTTTAGATAACATAAGACCTACCTACTCATTAACCTAAAATAGAAATTCGAAATTTTTTCATATCTAAGAACATTTTTTTTTAAATGTTTTAATTGGATATGAAACCCGTGGCATTAAAGACGTTTTAAGTGAAAAATAAAACGATATATAAAGTGAAACTAAAAAATTAACGAAACGAAAAAAATTTTGCTTTGCAATTTTGTGCAAAGGGTGATTGCTGTTGTTAGACGCTGAAAATGGGTGTATGCATGTATTTAATAATGTGACAAAATTAAAAGAAGAATAATTTTATTTAAATAGCGAAAAAATTGTTCATTGACAAAAACTGCAGATCTATGCTTTACCGAGAATTTATAAGAAACAAGGAGGTTTACATAGACTATAATTAAAAAAAAAAAAAAAAAATGGTTTAATAAAAAATAAAAACAAAAACAGTTAGATTTCTGGATTCGGTTCAGTCGAATTTTAAATACCCTCTATCAATTACACAGCACTTTCGAAATGCACACACAACACAACAACACTTTTACTTTGTTGTTTTTATGTGAGCGATGATTTTTTTTTTCTTGCATTTTGGACATTGGTTTTGAGTAGTGGAATTCTTAAGCGTTAATACACAAACGTAAACAGCCTATGGTTTTAACAATTAAACAAGAAAATGCAAACTTGTATCTTCATATATTTTTACCTTTGCAACTAATGGTGAAGAGTAAAAACAATCTCGTAGCTATAAAGGTTAAAACTGATAAAATATTCTCAATATCACAACTTTAATTTCATCGATGTTTATTATCACAAAAAAGTGATCACCACAGCAAATACGAATTACAAATACAAAAAGCGTTAAAATTAGATGATTTTAATATATGCATGAATTAGAAAACATAAAGTTATTACACAAAATCAACTACACCATAATATAAAATAATTTATGCAGCATTTGTAAGGAGGTCTATAAGTAACCTCCCAGAACTAAATTGACTTTGAAGTACACTGGCCTGCCAGTGAAAGTAACCTTTATACTCATAAATCGCTTAAATTACAAATCATGATACAGAACTTATTACAAAAAGAATTTATAAAAGTAAAAGTCTTCATATCCATATTTAACTATAGGTCCCAAAATCCCCTAATGCTTATTAAACAGTTGAAAAAAAATTAAAATTACGATTAAAACTCTTCACCAATTATTTTTTTTATCATAATCGGTTAATAATTTTTGCATATTACTGTATTTGACTTTGTCGCAGAACCACATACTATTAATAACTAACGTCGAAATCGTAAAAAGAATTCAACCCATATAACATTTAAAAAATCTCTATTTGACTTGTTCACGGAAGTCACCTATGTATGTATGTTCCAATTAAACTGTAAATAAAAATGCTGAATTTTAATGTTTTATACTTAAGGCCGATCAAAATAAAAATAAAATGGCTTCGAACTTGATTTGTTACAATTACAATTAACAATTTCAAAAAAAGTTTTATATAAAATTAACAAATAACAAGTTGAATATTCAATATTGGAAATCTAAATAAATAATTACAGTGATATTAATCTACATTTAAAAAAGTTGTACCGTTTTTTACACATAAAAGATATCCTAAAAGTATAAAATTAACTCCTTGAGCTACTTTGGCATTAAATTTTGCATCGCGTAAAAGAATAATAACTTTAAAAAATGTCTGCTTTCATTTATTTCAATATCTATGCTGAGGCTAGTTTTGCCAGCTGGGTACCAAACTTTTTGAAAATATCCAAATAGCACAGTATTTTTAATTACTTTCAGAAATTTTAATCAATTGACTGCAAATATAATTAATGAAAACATAATAAAGCTTAAAGTGAAATTAAATTTTTTTTAGATATAACAGCCGTAAAGTAAATATTTAGTACCATATATATTGTCATAAATGTGCTTTTCACATTGTTTTCTTTATTTTAAAAGTTATTGGACTACAATGAATATTTAGGTGTGTTTATTTATTATCTGATTGGAAATTTGCAATAAAGAAGTTAAAACATTTACAATATCAACAGGATTTATTAACAGTTACATATATAAAATTAACTCGTCGACTAAGTCTAGCGAATATAATTACTTTTACACAACTTTTTTTAAATTAATTAATGTCAGATTATCTAACAAAAAAAAAAAAAAAATCCTTACCATAATCTAAGTTTTACTAACTGACTTTTGAATGTAACTATATGTATATACTAGCTTGTACCCGGTCTGCCTTTGCTACCCCAAAATGGTTACTTAAAGTTTCTCCTTTTTCTACCACGTACCAGTTTTGTACTATTGAACACTTTTTCCTATTTTTGTCCTTTTTTTATACTTTTCACCTTCAGTTTTTATCCCTATACATTTAAGTTTCCAAAAAGTAACGAAACCGTATTCTTATTTTTTAGAGAATTGACGAACGTAGTTTAAATTATGCCTCTATGTTTATTGGTTGAAAAGGCTCCAAAAATGAACCAAAATATAAATTTTACCCGTTTTTATCAACCAGTTTTGAGTAGAATACGATGCTTTTTAAAATTTGCTTATGCGTTTGGGCTGTGCGATGATGAATCAATTAATTAGTATATCAGTCAATCAGTCACGTTACTATTTTTAATTTATATACATAGATGTATGTACATATCCACATATTATTGTTTATTAAAAAGAACTTTATACAGGTCAAAGTTTTAACAAATAATATTTTGTTTTTGCTTTAAGCCATAGACTTAATGATATTTGCCATAAATGATCAAAAGAAAAATAATTTATTATCAGCCCATAAAGAAGAGCACATATTTAATAAGAAAATAAAAATAAAATGAAACCTAAACGTTTGCAGAATTGCGTAGAACTAAAAATATTATTAATTGTATTTGTTAATTTTTAGTTCAAATCAAAATATTACATTGATGTTGACTTTGAAGTGCCCAAGAAGTTCAACTGGTATTACGCCCCCATATTCGTTGCTTTCTGGTTGATATTATACCTGTCAGTGGTTGTCACACAAATAGATCGTTTGCCTACAGCATTGCATCGCAAAGAAGAAGACAAATATCCGGATAGATTTATAGCTGAGCGTGCCGAGTTGCTGTTGATTGGCTTGTCGCGCATCGGGCCCAGAGTAGTGGGCAGTATATCCAATGAAGTGACCGCTGTTGAGTTTTTAAAAAATGAAATTGCCAAAATACAACAGCAGGCAAGTGACTATTTTGAATTTGAAGTTGATGTTCAAGTTGCTAGCGGCAGTTATATACACTGGACCATGGTGAATATGTATCAGTCTTTACAGAATGTGGTGGTTAAGTTAAGTGCCAAAAATTCGACTAGTCAAAATTACCTCTTAATAAATAGTCATTATGACAGTGCTCCTGGTAGTCCAGGAGCGGGTGATGATGGTTCTATGGTTGTGGTCATGCTGGAGGTCATGAGAGTTTTGTCGAAATCCCAGGGTCCTCTGCAACATCCCATAGTTTTTTTATTTAATGGTGCTGAAGAGAATCCTTTGCAGGCATCGCATGCTTTTATAACTCAACATAAATGGGCTAAAAATTGCAAGTAAATATCATGAGGAAGTTACTTAAGAAGAATATTTAATTAAAAATTTATCAAACTATTTTATTTGTTAAATATCTAAAGAGCCTTGGTAAACTTGGATTCTGCGGGCAGTGGTGGCCGTGAGATTTTATTTCAGTCTGGCCCTGAAAATCCTTGGCTAATGCGACATTATCGTAATGTGCCGCATCCTTTTGCCACCTCGTTAGCTGAGGAAATGTTTCAGGCTGGTTTCATACCTTCAGACTCGGACTTTCGTATATTCCGCGATCATGGAGGTGTCCCTGGTAATACATTTTTTTTTTTAAACTTATTTTTATAAAAATTAAATACAAAATTTGCTTAAGGTCTTGACATGGCATACATATCTAACGGCTATGTTTATCACACTGAATATGATCGCATAAATATTATTTCCAAGGAATCCTTACAAAATACTGGGGATAATATTTTAGTTTTGGCCAAGCGCATAGGAAATGCACCTGAATTGGATGATCCTGAAAATCCCGTAGGATATCAAACTTGTAACAAAATGTAACAGATAACGGTAGATTTTAATTTTCTTCTTTTTTAGGATAATGCCGAAGGACATGTAGTTTTTTACGATTTCATGGGATTGTTTTTTGTATTTTATACTGAAAGTACGGGAGTTATTATTAATGTGGTGGTGTGTATTATAGCTGTGGCTGCTATAGGTGCATCTCTATATTTTATGTCTGCCAGATCAGGTCTCTCGTGGCCAGCTATATTAAAGCGCTATGGAATATCGCTTTCTATACAAATTATTTCTTTGTTTTTGGCCGCTGGTTTGACCATACTAGTGGCTTTATTTTTAGATGGCGTTGGCCGTTCAATGACCTGGTTTTCAGAAAAATGGCTTCTAGTGGGCCTATTCTTTTGTCCCATGTTCTTTGGCATGGCCATATTACCTTCGATTTATTTAAAGAAAACTAAAGATGTAAATAATTTTTAAAGTCTAGGAATAACATAGATTTTTCTTTTAAAACACCTTTTTCTTTTTATTTCCCTATTTAAAACATATTCATGATGTGTGTAAAGGATCCTCTCAGCTTGGGCTTTCGAATTCAGTTGTTCATGCATTCACATTGCTTGTGTTTAGTTGTTTTAACCGTTGTTTTTACCAGCCTGGGCATACGTTCCGCTTTTATGTGCATGATAGCGGTTTTATTTGATATTGCTGCTTTGGTTATTAACTTGATTACCAAATGGCATCGCAAGGCCTATTGGTTTGCCATAGCTGCTATGATTTGTCAGATATTACCTTTTCTCTATTATGCTTCAGTAGCCCATATCCTGTATAACTTTTTCATACCTATAACTGGTCGTTCAGGTTCAGAGTCCATGCCAGACATATTTATTGCCGGTATAACAGTATTATTAACGCTTTTATTTGCCGGTTTTATTGTAAGTATTTATATGTAGAAATTAATTTCATACTTATTTTTCTAAATGATTTGGTATTTGCAGATGCCTTTATTTTTCTTTTTCCGCAAGACGCGCACGATTATCTCAGCATTCCTACTGATTACTATAGTGTCGATAATTGTTGCTGTTACGCCAGCAGGGTTTCCCTATAAAGCCAAAACAGCACCACAAAGATTTTTATTACTTGTAATAACTACATAACTATACATGAATTAAAACATTTTCTAAAACCTAAAATACATTTTTCATTTAGCATGCCCAACGTACTTTGCATGATGCCAATGGAAATATACGTTTAAATGAGGCAGGTGTTTATGTAAATCCAGAGGATCGTCGAATTAATAGTATAGATGGTGAGAAAATAAACCTTTGATAATCTTCGCGAAATTAAATATTCAATTTAATTTCATTTTCAGAATACATAACGGATTTAGGGGAAAAACACAAAGTAAGCGAATACTGCGAAACAGAAATGTTCTGCGGAATGCCCATATTCAATCACAGATGGAATAAAGCCAGGTAAGTTTTTAATACATATGTACCTACATATGTATGTACACAACAACGTTTAATATTATTAATTTCATACAATTTTTACAAAAACCTTAAGAGAAAACAGCTTATGGATACCAATAGCCGAAACTCCTGTATTTCCCAGCCCTAAGCCCAAACTAACATTAAAATCGATTTCGAATTTAGAAACTCCAACAAAAAAACGATTTGAGTTTGAGCTACAAGGGCCAGATCATATGACCATTTTTATAGATGTAAAAGGTGAAGCTGATGTAGTTGACTGGTCCTTTAATGACACTATGATAAGAGAAAAATGGCAAAAACCTTATTTTGTTTACTTCTCTTATGGCAAAGATAGTCGTGCTCTAATCTTTACTATTGATGTAGAGGTAAGAGAAAGAACAAATACTTTTTCAGTGTATTTGTCATAGAAAATTAATTTTTATTTTATTATTTTTTTTTAGGATACCATTGGAATCTTTAAAAGTCCTACTTTAGAAATTGGCATTGGTGGACATTGGATACATTATAAAATGCAACGCACCCAAAAATATCAAAAAGCTCTTAACAGTTTTCCGGAATATACAACTATTTCTGATAGGGTCGCTTCATATGAAAGCTGGGTGTTTTAAATTTAAAAAAAAAACTTTCTCAATAATAGACTACTTTTTATTAATTTATTTTTTATAAACAAGTTGCAATAAAATCCAATTGTTTGTAATCATTTTATAATTTACATTTTGTGTTTTTTTTTTCTGAAAAATTCAAGAGCGCTTTTAAAACTTTAAATTATAAAAAACTATATAAAAAGAGGGTGCTAGTAATACGGTAATGTATAAAAGCATTGCACACAATAGTACTAAATTTGATTTTTTTGTTAAAATTTTTTTTTGACTACCCCATTGTCAATCTCTCTGCAATCAGTTTGGCCTGAACTTTTGTCTCCAATAGATGCAGTTATGTCTCTGCATTTTTTTGGGCACTTCTTTAACTAATAATATTTGAGACAAACAAACATCACTTAAGGCAAAACGTAAAAAAAATTTTATATCAGGTATTTTTTAATGCAGTTATACTAGTATGTGATTAACAAAATCTCACAATTTTATTAATAAATTAACTGGGGGATGTAAAAAAACACTTCCTAAGTCAGTTTACGGCACTAAATAACTTTAATTTTTAATTCTGTTTCTAAAAAATCCCTTAAATCACGTTAAGAAACATTTTTTTTTTAAATTTAATACTAACCAAAACACAAACCTGGTTTTTTAAATATATTTTCAAAAATTTAATATAATTTTGACAGAGTGACACGTGACCCTGCGTAGTCTATTATTATACCAGTTTGGTTATATATGTTTAAGGTATTATACAGAAGAGTACTCTATTTGAGAGCTTTGTTCTGTATAAATTATTCTTATGTAAAAACCCCTTAAATGTTTTGTATTTTATTTCCAGTTCATTATTTGTCAAAATGATATTTTGTTAAACATGTCAACATAAATTTTGTAATACCATATTTTGTAATACCATATCGTAAAAAAATAACGTATGTATATGTGTACATATGTATTTATGAGGATGTCCGAAAGGTAGTTTAAGTCATATAGTTTTTTCGCCCATGTGTATCTCTACAGATTTTGGGTTAATTAGTCAATTTTTTTTTCAAATAACGCGGAAGGGATGTCCTTTACATAAATATTACAAACAAGTAGGTTATCCAAAAGCTGCAAACTATTAATTTTTGTGTGAAAACTTTAAAGAAAAAAAAAACTAGCCATTTTATTTTGCTTACCAAAACAGTCAGCAGCAATAATTTTGACATTTTTAAATTATTTTTACAACAATAAATTTAATGTAGTTTTTGTTTTGTTATATGGATGTCGTCTATCAACAAGTTGAAGGAATAAAATGACTTCTTTTGATTCAAGTTCCCACATGGTAAGATGTTGAACCTAGTTTAATTATTATTACAGAAAAGAATTAATTGAACATGTGGATACTGAATAATTTGATAATCTAGCTCTTGATAAACAAATACACATCTTTAGAAAAATTAAAAAAGGAATCAGAATAATACATAAGTCTGCAGAAATGCGTTGGTTAGCAATTTTTATACATTTTGAAGAAGTGAACTATTTGTATCGAAAGGATAATTTCTCTTTTCAGTATTTTAAATAATACTGAAAATATACTCTGAAAAACCCAAATTAAACAATGAAACAAAATCAAACTTTAATTTAAATTGTATTGAATTTAAAAATATTTAAAAGAAAATTTATTCACCAGTGTTTTTTTGTGATAAGTAAATATGTGTAAATTTTATGTAAATAATTTGTTGTATTTTTTTGTATCAGTTATTTAAATGAATCTGTAATTGCTTGTTTGTACAAAAATTAAAATAATAATTTTTCCTTGTTGATTGAAAAAAATATGGTCAAAATATATTATATTTAAGGTATTGTTTCGTATTCCTCTACGTAATATGTATAATGTTATTGTTTTTAGCTCCGGTGATCATATTATGTATTTTAGGCACTAGTGGTGAGACTATTCAGAATTCTACTATAACAATTCTATTTAATGGTGCTAAAGAGAATTCATTGCAGTGGACCAACAAGTAACTAAATACAACAAAACATTTAAACACTTATTTACTATTTTTGCAAAAATTTTATTAATTTAGATTTGGGTGGTAATGATAATCGAGAAGTTAAGTGAGTTAGTTTTTATAACCAAGCTATATAACCCTTTTAAGTATTATTTTTTTTATCGTTATTTGATGTTTAAATAGTCAGATATTTTAATTAGTAATAATGTTAGTATACCCTTCACCACAGGTGACAAGGAAGGGTATAAATAGGTTTGTCATTCCGTTTGTAATTTCTACAATATACGATTGCGACATAAAAAAAAGACGATCACCGTTTTTTTTACACAAAAAAAAATAATAAGAAAATATTTATTTTCTTGTTTAAAAAAAAAAAAAATAATAATAATAATATATATTTTGCAGTTTTTGGATTACTTACAGACATGTTAAAAAAATTGGACTAATTGACACGGAATCAACACAAAGATATAGGCGAAAAACCTATAAAACAAACAAAAATTTGCATAACAAAACATTAACGGCCGTGTCTATAACGAAAAATTAGAAACTACGTATGCATCGCACACAACTATCTGTTCACTGGAAAGCCGATTAAGCTAAGCAGAGAGTTGGCAAAGAGTTTATCTATATATCTATATCTATATTTATCTATATACATATATATATAAATGAAATGGTTCATGTATGTAACCGCATCACTTGAACACGGCTGGGTCGATTTGCCTAATGTTTTTTTTTTTTG
>NDXZ01019632.1:1453-13510 GCA_003055125.1 Paykullia maculata
TTTTTTTTTTTTAAATAATGACAATTTTTCTTTTCATATAATTATTGCGCACAAATTAATTTTTTGTCATGCGGTTAGAACAACGAAATTTATTTTTTTTTCTCAATTAACTAATGGTATTAGAATTTGTATTCCAAAAAAGTATTTCTTTAACAGTTAAATTAATTGAAACTTTTTCAATTAAGTCTATTAATAAAACATTAAGAATTTTAACTTTATTTCTGTCAGTTTTTTATTTGGTCACATGAAATTTTGCAAATTATTTCATAAAACATTTAAAATATCACATAGACGGAATCGTGATTATTACGATTATTCTTACATTCAGAAAAATTAAAGAAAGGAAAGATGATGAAAAATAAAAAAAGGGTATTATGTTGTCAAGATTTTTAATTATTACCAAACTTGCTTACAAAAATGTATCAAATGTATTAATGTATAAACATTTTTAAATTATTTTTCTTCTTTTAACTTCCTTGGGCGTTTACACAATCAAATTTTAATTGCAAAAGGTTTAAAACGAAATTGTCAAAGTAGACCTGCAGCAAACATAAGGCTTAAAGTTACTAACTACAAAACAAAATAGGGATATCCATTTAATCGCTTAAATGCCTCTTATACCTGTTAAACTTTAAATATTATATTAAAGTTTACGAGTTTAAGAGTTATAAGCGACTAAACGAATGCCCCTATGAATTTTAGGTACATGAAAGTATTTACAGCTTTTTATTTCTGTCTCTCTCGCATACAAAACAAGACTTGCTGGAAGAAAAATTTTTCAATGTAAATGTTGATTAACGGTTTGTTACGGATTTTATATAACTACATATACGAAAAATATTTCCCTCAGTGTATTTGATATTGTGTTACATATAAGTGTATGTACGTGCATACATACATACAAGTTTTCTTATTGACTTGGTTTATTTACTTGCCAAGCCGGTTTTGTTAAAAGCTGCAAAATGCACGCTTTTTTTATTTGTTTAATTTTTAATGTAATTCTTAACACAAAACTCAAATCTCTGTGATATTAATGCACAATATTTGAAATCGCATAAAAAGTTTTAAACAAATAACTTTAGTATGAATTCTAGGTCTTGCAATAATAAAGTACTTAAATATTTTGTTGTTGTTTATTATTATTATTATTTTAAATATTGCTTAACTAATCGCTTTTTATTTTTTTTTTAGCATGAAAATTTGGCCTAATTCTCCAGTGCATATCCCAAAATATGATGGTATTATACCATTTACTAGTGCCTCACCAAACGCCAATGCTAGTCCTATAGCTATTAATAGTGTTTCCTCAACCAACTCAACAAATCTTAAAATAATGGATCCAAATAATATGGTTTCTGATTTAGAAGAATATGTAAGTATTTGATAAAAATTATTTAATTGTTAATTATATGTTTTTTTTTGTTATTTTTACTATTTTCCAAAATTTTGTTTTCTTTTTGTATTAAAAATTAAAAAAAAACCTTTAAAAATTTTACCCCTTGATTATGATTTATTTTTTTAGTATAATACCCTACACCACAATATTAAAGTGCTAAACTTTTATTACGATTACGACAAAGTTTTAATATATTTCGACAGTTTTTCCTGTCAGTGAATCTCATATGGGAGATGGGACCAACCAATTATTGACTGATTACATAATTGTGTGGAGAGACTAGTGCTAACGTTAGTCTTATTTGAGGTTGATTTTATTTCGATTTCAATATTTTTAACAATTGTCGTAATCTTAAGGGCTTTTGGGAGTGGGGTTATATGGGAGATAGGACCAATCAAGAATCGATAATTACAAATTTTGGAAAATAGTTTTGTTTTTAAATCAAACTTATTTGTGGTAAGTTTTATTTCGATTCCAATATTTTAACGACTTTATAAGCGTTAAAGTAATATACGGTAGAAGCTAGAAGCTAGACCGACCAATAACACTGCTCGACAAAAAATCATTTTTTGTCTTTATGAAATATGAAATATGTCTCCGTACCTGACTAATTTAGGGGAAAAAATTTGCCACGCCCATAAAAAAAAATCTCGATCTGATGGAAAAAAACCGACAACGGATTTGAGTTCAGCGCATCAAAATCCATATAGTCCACATAGTTTTATTTAATGGAGGATTTTGCTGCTGAGCAGTGTAATGGACCAAACATAATGAAATTTGATAAATGCATTTGTGCTAAAGTAAGACTTTTTTTGTTGAGTTTTGTTGTAATATAATATTTTATGATTCAGCTAAGAACGTTAAAGTCCAAAAGAGGATTTTTTTGTTGTCATAACAATTTCTCACCTATAACGGTGGAAGGTATAAAATTTGTTTTTAAGAATATGGGCATTACACTACTAATTAGTATTTTTTTGTTGTTGTTTGTTTTGTTTTTAGAACTCAATTAACATTATGCCCGAATCAACACCGGCACAAGTAACAAACTGGTTAACGTATCATCGTTTAACATCATACTTATCAACTTTTTCCCACTTTTCTGGAGCCGATGTAATGAGGTAATTAATATATGAACGTAATATGTCTTACTAGAAACTTTAGGATATGGTTTTATACTGGAAAGTGGTAACTATTACAAACACATGCATTAATAAAACAAGCCTAAATGTTTTATTTGACTGTGCTGAATCTGAAATACCCTCTATAAACTACATACTTAGTACGTTTTTTCCACCCAAAGCAAATATCAATCGTTGTGCCGTTATTCTGTTGACTTTTTTGCTTGTTCATACTCAGCACTAAAAATTGTTGTGCGAAGACCCAGTATTTGGAAATCTAAAATTTAAGATTAAAATAAAATTGTTATATTATTTTTTACTTTCAGAATGTCCAAAGAAGATTTTATACAAATCTGCGGTCTTGCCGATGGCATACGAATGTTTAATATTCTAAGAGCCAAGTAAGTTTTTTTAATCTGCAAAAATATAACATATGTATGTGTACATACATACAAGGCCATATGAACAAAAAATATTTTCTCACGTACTTTTCAGAGCCATAACACCTCGTCTGACTATTTACGTTAGTTTAGATGGCAATAATTTTAATGCCATATATCTGGTCTCTAACACATCTAAAGAGCTGTTGCAAAAACTATTTAAATTGCCTGGTTTTTATGAAACGGTTGCTGCAAAAAACACATCACATAATGGCACCACTTCCTCCGCAGCAGCCAATATGATGGACAATTCATCACCCTATCACAACAGCTGGGGCATGCACTCAAAATATTCCGGTAGTAATTCGAATATTTTCAACGATTTAAATAATAAAAGTTTAGTTTATGTTGCCGGTCCCGCGGGTATACATGTCGCCGTTACCGATGAGGTTTTAAATAATGAAATTCATGATGGCAGTTTATATGGTCTAGAAGTACAAAATGGTAAAGTTATTTTGAAATTAATTAATAAAAATGAAAATTGATTATGTAGTAGGCTAAAACCATACATCTATATGTAAGTAACAGAAATTGATTGTTAAATATTAATATTAATGATTTAGATAAAAGTGAATATAATATAAAAAAACTGACAAATCAAATTTTTTTTGTTATAAATTATTCATGGTAAATAATTTCAATACTTAAGTACATATGTATCTATAGATAGATGTATCAAGTTGAATTGTAGTTTGTTTGTATGTATGTATGTACACATATGTGTATATACAACTTTACCACATTGAAAAAAAGCAGGGAAATATTGAAATTGTTTATTTTTTACAAATTTTATTAATAAATGTAATTTTTTATAAGCATATTTAGCCTTAAATTTAAATAAACAGCTGCTACAATTTCCCTTAAATCTCATTATAATAAACTTATGACCGAAGAAAGAACCACTTAAGATTTTGTTTAAATATTAAAATTATTTTGAATTTTTACTAAATTCTTCTAACTTACACAATTGTTTATAAACATATATTATTTCTTTTAATTTTATTTTTTATTATTAAATGCTTTAATGCATAATCTTTGTAAATAATTTTAAGTTTATGTTATTAAAAAACAAACAAAAAACCCCTAAAAAAAGTATCAGATCATTTAACAAATATTATATTAAAACGTAAATGTTAAATAAAACCAAAGGATGACACAAATTTTTTTCTTAATATACTTATGTACTTATGTATGTGTGTACGTAAAAATATTAAACAATAATAAAGAGAACGAACGTATGGTCTGTGAAACATGATTGGCAGCTGCTTCATTTGAATTTTTCATATCCAATAATGAGGTACGTAATTTTACATAATTAATTTAGCAAAATGTTATTTTATATTTATTGAAAGGAATATTTGTTGAACGTTTCCCATTATTATTTGATAAGTTTGTTAAGAAATATTAAGCAGGACCTAATGATTTTACTATTTAACGAACTTAAAATAACTATAAAAACAAGTAATTGTTTAATTTTTTTTTATTTAGTAAATTGGTCGTTTTAACATAATTTTAAGGGGGGGACAATTTAAAATTGACTAACGTATTGTTCACATAAAATTCAGTTATTAAATACTTATTTAGATAAATAAGCTTCTGACGAAGGCTTTAAAAAACTAATTATTTTTTTGCCTAGATTTCTGCTTTTTATTGTTGCAAAATAACCCAGCGTCGCTACATACTTTTTTTAATCGATAACATAAGATAAAGAAGTGCATGGGCTTTTCGAGTATGTGGCTTGTAAAATGTAACCGGATTTTATGTGAATATTGCTTTAGCTATTTTTTGTTTTGTTTAGAATAAGGGGTCTTATTACAGAAATTCAAGGGTTTCTTGAAACTTTTTGTGCTTTTTTTGCATTAAATCCTAATAATAAATATATTTTTTTTCATTTTATATTTAAGTTTTTTTTTTATTTTTCAATAAGGGAAAATAACTGCAAATGATCTTGTATTTGACGAAAGCTCTTACAAAATTTTTTTTCTCCTTATGTAATGAACATTCTTAGTTGGTTTTTATATACGAAAAAATGTTACGCTTAATTTTACCCTTAAAATTGTTGGTTAAATAATTTTGCAATAAGTTTTTTAGGCAAAAATTTTTAAAGCTTTGTAATTTTTGAATACAAAATTTTAATTTTTCCTGATGAATTTTAAACAATTTTCCCAATCCCGTGGATTGAAATAAGGTTGGAAAATTAAAACCCCTTGAACTAATTATACATTAATGTAAAATAAATTGTTTACATAATGATGTTGACATATATCATTATTAAGTTGTTTCTGGTTTTGCTAATACAATATCTATCAGCTGGTCATTTTTTTAAATTTCGACATACCTTTCTTACGTACATATACAATAAACCGTCTTCTGTGTAAATTTCTTTTAAAACCATTTTTCATCGCCAACTCAAATCACTATGAACACCAATGATCATCTTAAGGCTTTGGAAACTTTTTACAAATATCAAACAAGGATATTGCGCTTACTAGCTCTTTGGAAAATAACAGATCCAGTAACGGCACGTTTTCGTATTATCTATAAAATTTATTTCTATTACATACTATTCTTTTGGGTGCTCTCATTCGATGCCAGTTGTTTTATACAATTTGTTGCCAACATTGCCGATTTGAATGAAGTAATTAAAGTATTTTTCATATTTGCTACCACTCTGGGAGTGCTATCAAAATTATTGACGATTAAAATAAAAAATGACTTGTACTACCAACTGGTCGAAACTATACATGAACCAATGTTTCGTCCAATGAATAGCCGGGAAGTGAAACTGTTTAAAGCTTCGCAAACACTAAGTCGGACAGTGAGAAACTTTTACTGTGGTATTTCATTATTTGCCCTGCAAGTCGTTTTAGTTACACAATATTTTGTGGACAATACGGAGCTTCCCTTGTCCATTTACAGCCCCATTAATATAAATAAAAAGTGGCATTATCTTATGATGTATTTGTATCAATATGTAGCCGTATCTATATGTTGTTTTATAAATATCGCCTACGATTCGATATCGGCATCATTTCTTATACATATCAAGGGTCAATTGGATATATTGTGTGATCGTTTGGAACACTTGGAATCAGGAGCAAACAGCAACTATAACGAAATCAACTTAAAACTGAAAAATTGCATTAAATTTTATGAGGCAATTGTCAAAATAAGCGGAAGTGTTGAAAATTTAATTAGTTTTCCCATTTCCATACAAATTGCTTGTTCGGTTTTGGTCTTAATAGCAAATTTTTATGCCATGTCTTTTGTAAGTAAACAATTTTATTTTGCTATTTCTAAAATTAATTTGTACATACATACATATGTATATGTAATTACATTTTAGCTCTCAGATCCTGGTGATTATGCCAATTTCATAAAGTTTTTAATTTATCAATTGTGCATGTTATCGCAAATCTTTATACTGTGTTACTTTTCAAGTGAAGTCACTTTTAAGAGTCAAGAAATTTCCTATTTCTTGTATTGTTCGCAATGGGTAGAATGGAATAAAATTAACCGCAAATTAACTTTATTAATGATGACTCGCTTTGATTTGCCCATAGTTATAAGATCAATTAATCCTACATACACATTTAATTTGGCAGCATTTACTTCGGTAAGTATGAAAAAACAAACAAAAAAAATTAAATTCATGTGTATGTAGATATTTTTATTTAAACGTTATTTACTTATTTTTTTAATTTCAGATTGTAAATTCATCATACAGCTATTTTGCCTTGTTAAAACGTATAAATAGTTAAATTGGGGAATTCTTTAAAACAACTTAAAATTAACGATGAATTCAAGTTACACTTATGTTTAAACATATGTACATACATATGTATGTATATACAGCAAATAATCCGTAGCAGGCTTACATTTTGCACTATAACTTTAGTGTCTAGTCTAGAATACCCTAGTCTAGTATCTAAAACACATTACGTTAAAATCTTAGCAAATTTACATAAGACATCATTGTGAAAGTAAAAGAAAAAAAAAAATAAATTATTTGAGTAAATTTTAATTACAAAAAAAAAATAACTAAACACTAGATATATTTTTGTTGTTTGTTTTTAAGATACTTAGTAAAATTAAATACGAATTATTTGGCCTGTGAAAATATTTACATTACGCTATCACCAATTATAGTTAAAAATATATAAAATTTATTTTAAAAATTTATCGTTAAATCTAAACCTTAAGTGAAATTGATGAACTATTTTTTTATTTATAAAAAAATTAGAGTAATAGATACTATTAATAATAATATGAGAAGTATTTTCCACATCGCCACAGTGAGTGCACATGTTTAATGTTGGAACAACTATTTTATTAAAACAAACAACTTTTACATTTTTACAAAGAAAAATATTTTTAAAGAAAAATATTTCACATGCACTGATTTAAATTCATTCATACACATATTTTATAAAGATTTACAGGTGGGATCTTCACTTCCTTTTGTTTCGCCCTAAAAAAACACTACAGAGGAAAAAATGACAGCTCCGGTTTAAAATAGTGTAGCAACGGTCACAGAATTATAAACAAAAACACTAAATTGAAAATTGGAAATTATTTCTCGTGGTATGATTAATTAAAAACATAATATATCATATTATAACTGAAATTTACCAAAGAAGAACAAAAATTGTTATGTGTTTACATACTATGCATTTGACTCGGGAATAAAATAAACAAATCTTCACATATGGCATCACTACTTCTGTGACAATTAAATAAAATGCTTTCTTGTAAATTGCGTGTTCTTTGTTAAAGAAAAAAATAAAAAGTTTTAGCAAATTGTAAACAAAAATTTTTGTTTTAATAATTATTATTTACATTTGTATATATATCAAGCACTAACATATACAGAATTAGTAAAACACTGTTTATAATGGCGGCTAATGTTTCCACAACCACGAGCGTCTGTTTATATTGTAAAATAACTTCGGAGGCAGATATTGAAAAAGAGTTTCATGAAATTTATGATGAAGTGGGTCTAGATTTGCAACTTCCCTCCTTAGTTGAACATTTTTTTCATGTTAAAGTGGCAAATGAAACAAATCAACTTCTATGCGATGACTGTGTTAATCGTCTTATAGAACTTTACGATCTGGAGGAGCATGCCAAAGAAGAGAAGGCTAAAACTACTGATTTGGTAGTTCAACAAAAAGCAACTACTATCTTACCACAACAGGAAATCGAAAAAAATAATTTAAATTTAACTAATAAAAACTTGGTAAACACAAATGCAACACAAATTATTTTACCGCAAAGTTCTACAGTTGACTACGAAAACTCAAAAATAGTTACTAATGATTATACAGCAAATGTTATTATTGAAGCGGAAAGTGAAAATGTTGAAGATGTTGAATACGAAATTCTTAATGATGAAGAGTTTCTTATTAGAAAAGTTGATTCTTCAACTTCTGCTAAATATATTGCAGATGTTCCAGGTGTCAATAATTCGTATGATGAAGGTCAACAAGAGAACTTTGTTCCTAAAAAGGAAAACAAAATGGCCCTAATGCTAGATTATATAACAACTAGCAGTATAAAAGAGCTTACGGATGAATATGATTCTTTGGATAATGAAGTTGTTCAACTTGACATTTTAGATGAAGACAACGATCTTAATGTGGAAACTCGGTCTAATGCAAGTAATATAGCTGGCACTGAAATCCCTATAGAGAAATTTGTTATATTAAATTCAAGTGAACAACTAACTGTTGTAGATAGTGAAGCAGATGAAATTGATTTTAACTACAAGGAAAATAATGTTATTGAGGAACTTGTGATGGTCGAAAAAGAATTAGATAAACAAGATTCTAATAGTAGCTTTTCTCAAAATAAAGACAATCAAGAGATAGGCGCGAAAGAAGTTCACATGGAGGAACTCGGCAATGCCTGTTATGAGAAAGAATTTTTTAATATTATTAATATGGAAGATGCTGAAGACACAGATGGAAACGACGAAAACACATTAAAATCAAATGGTGAGGACATTGATAAAGCACAAGTAGTTGAAAATGATGAGGAAATAATTGATGAATCCTATTCAATGGAAGAAGAGTATTTAATTGAAGGTACTTGTAAATATAATTTTTTTAACTGTGCAGAAAATAACCAACAGAAATAAAAACCTTTTGTATAAACAAACTATGAAAGAAATTTAAGGCGAAAATTTCGTAATTTCTTAAAAATAATTGTTTCTGTTAATGGAATATTTCGTAAAATTAACTAACCAGCTAACCTTTTGTTGACAATTATCTGCACAGTACTGTTAATACTTACATACATTTGTATTTTGTTTTAATTTGTTAATTTTGTAACATTTAAGAAATTATGTGCATTGAAGAATATGATTATATCGATATTAATAAGTATTTGGATAAAGTTTTATTAACAAAATTCCAAGACTTGGAAATAGATTGGGAAGTGGAATGTAAAGTAAGTAAACAAAAATTATCAATTTAAACCAGGGACCGTAACGATTATTACCAATATTAATAAAATTACGGTTTTATGTCGATTTTTTGAACAAACATCTAACAATAATCGTTATGTACGGTCCCTGATTTAAACTTTTTATCACAAAAAAAATGTTTGGAAATTTAATATAAAAAAACTTGCTATAATTTTAGTTTTGTGAAGACAAATATCTTACTTTTCAAGAGTTATTAAATCACTCTTGTATCACAGAATTCGAAGAGGAACAACGGTTTGCTTGTGTTTTTAAAGATTGCGATGAAAATACTAACAGTTTATCGGCTTTGGCCCGACATTTAATTCTTCAACATCATTGTCAAATAGAAAGGTAAATGTGAGAGTTACTAACAGTAAATAGAAATTACACATTTGAACTTTCTTTTTAGTATTCCAATATATGGCAAATGTCCTGATTGTCAGAAACCATTTTCCAATTTCATAGATTTTAATAAACATTCCTGCTGTCGTACCATAAAAAGAAAAGCTGGATCACCGAATTACTGTCAATATTGTGATATGGATTTTCAGTCTCTAAAGAGGTATTTAATTAATACTTAATACAGTTTTTATATTCTTTTTTATGTTTATTAAAAAAAAATATTTTTTTTAGATTTATTTTTCATATGCAATTTCATTTAACAAACCGTCGTCCTAAGGTGTGTTTATTATGTGGTGAAGTATTTAAAACTTCCAATGATTTCTTTGAACACACCCAATATAAACATAATCCTGATGCTGCTATGGCATGTCTAATGTAAGATTTCGTTTTCGTTTATTATAAACTCATTAGGATCGTTTCTAAGTTTTTGTGATAATTCTTTTAATAAATATTCATCTTAGATGCGATCGTTTCTTTAAGGATAAGGAATTTTTTGATAATCATATGGATCTGCATGAGGATTCAAAATATCAATTTGCCTGCAGTTATTGCCCTAAAAAGTATACAAACAAAATTGGTTTAGGTTCACACGTGGCAAGTTGTATTTTATTTTTAATTAGAAATTCAAACAATAAATTATTATTTTCTTTTGTTTTTTTTTTTTAGAAAATTTATCACAGTAATAAATCCAATACCATTAAATGTGATTATTGTGAAAAAACATTTGTTAATAATAATTCATATCGTAATCATTTAAAATCTCATGCCGATGACGTTCAAATAGAATCATTTATTTGTACGGGATGTGGCTTAATATCAAATAAATCTGAATTTATTAAGGTAAAAATAATGCAATTTATCTCAAAACATACAATTATAACTAATGAAAAACTCTTCTGTTTAGGAGCACACTGAATCCGATAAGAATTTAAATTGTTCCGCAGCTGTAATAGAAAAGAAAATATTAAGATTTGGCTATACCTGCGAAAACTGTTCTGTAGATTTCCTTACTCTGAAAGATTTAAAACAACATCGTTTAAGTGATAACCATAATGATGAACTATTCCATTGTGGTGCATGTCGTCGGACATTTAAGACGCTACGTCATATGCGTAACCATTCGAATAATCACAAGGATTACGAAAAATGGCAAGAGTCTTTTCCAATAACCAGATATTTTGTCTGCAACATTGGAGTAAGTGAATCAGGTTTTTTTTTGAAAATTTCCAACTTGCTTACTTTTATTTTCTTAGGATTGTGAAGAGTTCTATACGATTTGGACCACCTTATATTATCACAAGAAACGTCCGCATAAATCTAAGACAAGTTTTAAGGCCAACGAATTCAAATGCCAATTTTGTCAACAGTTGTGCAGCTCCAAAATGTCTTTGGCTGTTCATGTTGCTAGAAGTCATAACAATTGTAAGTTTATTAAATTATTTTGGATGTGATTTTCATATGACTTTGTGATGTGAAAAGATTTATACATATACGAAATTTAAGAAAAAGTTCCTAATATTTAGGGGTTGTACTTATTTTTGATTTTTAATCACTTTGTTATTGCAATTGATTTCAAAAATACAATTTTCCCAATCAAAATATAGTGAAGGATTAAAAGCAACCTCTAAATCAATCGAATATGTGTGGCACGTTAGCAATAGTTTACTAGAAAATAAAACATGATCAAAGTCATATGATATATAGGTATTTTAATACATATTTATTATGGCAAAAGTTTAAGAGTCGGCATAATTTTTGTACATACAAATGTCCTTTTAATTTTAGCAAATTCCGTCTGTCCTCATTGCAAGCGAACACATAAGACCAAAAAGCTTTTGCAACAACATATTGACAAATTTCATACACCAGTAAAATGTGATATTTGTCGAAAGAATTTAAAAAATAAACGCAATCTGGAATCACACAATCGTTTGGTACATCTTAATATAAAGCGTTATTTTTGCAAATATTGCAAAAAGGGTTATTTTCACAAAAGTGAAAAGGATGCTCATGAAACTAAAGTAAGCAGCTTAAAATTCGCCTATATGTACATGTTAAATATTATTGTTGTTTTTAATTTATATTTAAAAAAATATATTTAGACTCATCCAGCATTTTCCTATGAATGTAACATATGCGGTTTTACAACAAATTATCTGAAATCTTTAGAGATTCATATGGACAATCACAATAACCAGCTGAAATTTAAATGTGAAATATGTGAAAAAGCATTCG
>NDXZ01019640.1:0-12807 GCA_003055125.1 Paykullia maculata
CATGAACTAAGTGTTACCATTCACGAAATAAGCACTAGTTGAAAAAAATAACGTTAGATGGCGGACCCTTTATAAAAAATAACATAATGTAGTCCGCACATTTTTTCTTTAGTTTTCATAGCAGAATTAAAAAATGTAAAAATCGGTTAATATTTGCAAAAGTTAGATGGGCCGAAAGGTTTTTCTCACCCGACGTGTTTAACTTTGTTCCACTGTAGCGCCGCCTGTGATCAAATTTTATATTTTTGAGGACTGTAATGGAAGATAGCTCTACCTCTATCGATGCTCCAAGTTTCAAAGAGATCTGATAAGTAGTTTAGAAGTTACATACATATTTATAACATACATACATATACATAAATGTATTCAACAAGCATTAAAACATATCATATCATTCGTTAAGTATTCGTTGCCTTTGCAACGTTACACTCTCTTTTTTTGAATAGTGTTATACATTGCTTTACTAAATTCATGTATATGTGAACAAAAGGCATATTTTTTGAGAATGTATTCATAAGCACAAAATAAAGCATTCAAACCGTTCACTGATATGTATGTATATTTATCTAAAAAAAAAAAAACGTGCGGCCAAGTCTGTTATTTCTGGATTTAATTACCCAATTTTTAGTCTCAACAATGCCTTTATGGCGCTGAGACAAACTTTGTCAATAAAATGTATATCTTAATTAAAAAAAAAAAAATATTTAGTAAAATCTACAAAAGTTAAAAAACCAAAATAAGATATATATTTTATTCTTTAATATTTCATAATATTTAGACAATTTTTATAGGAACGCAAGGTCTACCTAAAATTATATATAATTGTAAAAGTTGAATATAATTTAAATTTATTGACATGAATAACGTTAGGCCTAAATAGCTAATGAAACTATTTCAATACAACTATATAATATAAATTGGCCAAATAACAAATATAAACAGATAAATATCTTTAGATTTTTTATTTTTATATTAAACTAGCATGGACCCGGTCTGCTTCGCTACCTCAAACTGGTTACTCAAAGTCTCCACGTCAATTTTAATTTTATTTATAGGTAAAATTTTCCTTGTACATCAATAAATTTTCTAAAAACTTGTTATAAACATTTTTCTTTAAAGAATACATGAGATAATTTCAGAATTTTTCCAAAAAAAATTGTATATAACTTAAGATATAGCCAAGCCGCTTGTACATATGTTAAATGCATAAAAATCAAGAAATAAATATTTGGGGATAACATTTCGAAAAGTACCTTTAATTAAACCACTGTCGTTTAAAATGCAATCTCAACTCAAACTCAATGGAAAACGACAATTTTCATTAACAACAAAAACTTTACATTTGAACAATTAAATTTAAAATAAACGTGATTTAATTCAAAAGCAGTAGTAAGAGAAATTATTTTACAAACATGACTTTATAATTGAAATGTTTTAAAAATTTATGGTTAAAAAACAACCTCAAATACTTTTAAATCATTTAAATAAATTCTTTAATGAAAATCCTTTTCAACACATACACAACAATTATAAATCATTTGATGAGTAGGAGCGTAAGTAATGAAAAATTTAATTGTATTTGAATACTCGTAGAATAGAGCCTAAATGCTTTTTTTTGTGGCATAATAATGTTTCTCAATTTACTGCTTAAGAATTTATTTTAGTGTTAAAATCAACATTATTAAGTAACTCATGCATACGTAATAACTTAAATGTTTTAGCCTCAGACTCACATTATCCTGCCTATTGTCCTGATATGTGTTTTTGAATTATATTTGAGTATTTGAGTATTTGAGTAAAGATATTAAGTAGGCAGAATTTTGTAAACTATTTGTATTATTTTAAGTTTTACATTTACACAAACAACAAAAGCAAAGACTTTAATGTTGCAATGTAGCAGTAGACATTTAAAATGCAACAAGCAAAATGAGAAAAACAGGATATTAAGAAATTGTTAAAGGAAATAAAGGATTTGAGACATATATAAATATAAATTATTTAGCTGAACACCCTGTACTTGCCATTTAATATCTTCTATTACTTCTGGCTATTGTGTGTTATTTAGAATTGTCTAAACATTGTTATAATTCTTACATTCTCTCTACACACCACACATGGATATACATACGTTTACATAATGATGATGTGCTGGCTTTAAGTATGTCTTTTATATGCAAATACAATGTTGCATTTATGTTTCACATGCCACACAATACAACCCCAGGTAATTTGAAAATAACCTTACACTTGTTACACAAACCCTAACATCCCTACACTCCCAGCAATATCCTGGCAATATCCTTCCTTTTCGAATAATTTCAAAATTTTGCAAAATTTACAAAACATTTTGGAAAACAATAAATGCCAACACTATTGTATGAAAATGTCACTCAAAAAAAATGTTGCATCTTTAATGTATTTGTATCCAGACAAACATTTGTACAAGTGTATGTTTGAATGTATGTGTGTAGACTGACGACAAAATATTTAGTGTATGGAGCATGTGTAAAATTACACTCTTTCATCTACTCACTCCAAATGTAACACCTTTTATGAAACAATATATTATGTTGGCCACATAAAATACCGGAAACGGTGTAAAATTTGGGAAGAGTATTTCGTATTGTTTTGTGCAACAACATCTTTTGAATTTAATCGAAAGAATTTTCTAATGAGTAAAATGTTCAAGTGTCACAAATGATTTAAAAGACAATGTTTAAGGGAAAAAAGTGCAAAAATTTATTTTGTTAAAAACAATAATTTAATTTAAAGAAAGGATTTTTTCATTTCTATAAGGAGGCATCTCTAGAGTAACAAAAAAATGTTTGATTTTTAATAGGAATAAAAAGAGCGAGAAAGAAAGAAAATTTTTTGAGTTTGAAAAATTTCTTATTTGAATAAAAAAATGTGTCAGACATTTGTAAGCAAAGCCCCAAGGCCACATTTTACTAGAAAAATCAGAAGCACCTCAATTTTCAATAATTTTTTTTTTTTGGAGCCACCATAATGTTACCAACTGCCCATCTTTGGCTTCAATTAAAATCAAAAAAAATGCGGTTATTTCTACCCTTTTACCAACATTTTAACTCGAAAACCTAATTTGTTCAGACCTCAGATAACTCTTAGATTTTTTTCTTATACGAGTGTATAAGAACCCCTTAGACAAGCGTCGACAAACATAAATTCTTCAAATCAGACAAGTTTTTTTCTCACCAGAAATTTTCTATAAACTGTTTTAAAATGTTTAGAAAAACATTTATTACTAGAAATTTTAATTAAAAAAATTGTTTAATAACCTCAATACTACGTCTTACCAAATTTAAAGACCTACATTCACATTCTTCCGCTTAAGACGTAAATAGTTACTTTTTAACGCCCTCACCCTCCCTAGAGACTAATCTACTTTAAACACTATACAACAACAGCAAAAACCCTTAAGAATATTGTAGTTGTCGTAGAGAAAACAACGAACAAAAGAAGAAAAATTGTGTTGGCAATTTAAAGCAATTGCCGTAATAATCATTACCATTTCACATTACATCCGGTCAATACAATTGCAACAACCAACCAGCCAACCAACCAACAAATTTATTCCACACAAAGTGAGTGACAAACGTCAAAATTACTTGATTAGACTTTGGGTAAGCTTTTTGATACTCAGACAGGGAAAAGTAAACGTTTAGTATGACGTTCTAAACTAAAATAGAACAGTGAAACAGGACAAGACAAGATTTAAATCAAGTTGTAGCAAATGGAGAAACATGTTATGAAAAACAGTTAAATTTTATTAGTTTTAATATTATTTTTTAGTGTTATTTCCGCGCCCAATTGTTGTTATTTCCTGGACAAGGGATTTAATTTAAGTTGACTACAAAAATTCATTTATTCTTACGTACAAATGAATTGCTAAAGACTTCTTAAGCAAAGAGGCGTATTTTTCATCTTAAGAAATTGAAATGAGAAAAAATCTAATTTCTCCATTCAAACATAAGAAAGAATCTGTTAAGACGCACTAAACTTGCAATGATCTGTCGAAGGAAACTTGTATTTTTTCCTGTTTGTAGAACAGGAAATTCAATAAAATTTTATTTTTATTATTGTTTTCCTTCTTTTAGCAACATCTCTATGAAAATTTTTGGGAAAATTTACGTAGTTTTGTTTTGATAAAACAACAAATTTATCGATAGGTCAATATAATTTCTGGTAAGAAAAGCGTTACAAATGTGTACAATTTTTTTTTTTTTTATTAATTTTTTGATTATTGTTTTACAGCACAAACCATTAACTTTTATTTTTCCTGTGACGTTTTTGTTCCACAATTTATTATAATGTAAATCTAATGATAAGCGGGGTAGTTTTCTTAAACAGAAAAAAATGAAATTAAAGTTGAATTTCTTGATCTCAAAGGAAGGGACAAACCTAAGCCAACAAAGTTGGGTAACATTATCGTAAATTTTTCGCAAAATCCCAAACATTTAAACTGAGAGTTAGATTAATGAAAATTTAAAAGCTTTTAACAGACTAAACTAAACCCTCTCTCTCTTAAGTTTTTGTAAGAGAAACCTATTGCTGTTAATTTAAATATTAAATATTCCGCCAATCATTTAACGATTTCCATTTTGATGTACAAACATTTTCGATAAACTAAAATATCAACAAATTGATTACAAAACGCATCGATTTAATGGCATGTTACAGAATGATAGATCGATCACCTTTAAAGATTTAATAGGATCAAAAGTCTCATTAAATATTCAAAATATTCATTTGTTTCACAACAGACAAAACAGAAATCATTATCATTTAATATTTGTAACAGGAAAACAAATCGCCTGATAACAAAGTCAACAACAAAAAAAAATCTATTTAAATACAAAAACAATTAATAAACATTTTCCTTTTTAACATTTTTTCCTTTTTGATTTCGGAAAATGATCTTTACAAGCATGACAAATCGCAAAAATCAATTCATAATTATAATGATGATGGAATATAAAATATTAATGAAACAAAATATAAAAATTAATAAATTATTTATGTAGATCTTTTAGAACGTTAAATTAAGCTTCATAATAGTTTTTCTACATTTTCTCGCAATATGCAAACGAACCTAAAACTCTTTAGGGGGTCGTCTTCTAAAACACAAAAAAAAATCTTGGTTATATTTTTTATGGTTTTGGAATATGATTATTTAAGCACGTCATATCAGTTTGATAGAAAACTAATAGATCATTAATGACAGTTAATCACACACGCACACACACATACATACACATACTTACACAGGGTGTTTAAATGATTGAAAAGGGAACAAAAGCAAAAATAAGAAAATAAAAAATTGGAAAACTGTGGTGTTGTTTAATAGAATTTTACTTCTTTAGAGGCTAAATATCTACCATTTAGTAACAAAAACACTGCGGGTGAACGAAAGACAAGAAAATCAGATGATATAAATAATATTTGCTTGAAAAGATTTCATTTCAAATAAAGTCTCACAAAAGGAACAGCAGCCGTAGACCGATAAAAAAAAAAAACGAAAAAAAGAAAGCTCTTTTTAGTGTCATTATCTGTCAAGAATATTTCGAAAAAAATTTTTAAATAAGTTTGATATTGTTAACGCCCCTTGTATTAAAATAGCTGTTGGTAGTCATAATTTTCCAGCACTTGGTATATTTTGTTAACCCTTAGACAGAAAGAAAAAATGTTGGCTGATTGAATTAGATCACAACATTTTGCTAAATACACACATACATATACATATATATATATACATAAGTATTTATACAAAAGGGCTGTATTTTGTGTAAGGAATTCTTTTAGTATTTTACTTTGGTAACATTCTATTTTGCTATCTTGTACACCTATGAAAGACAACACTACGATATATATTTGTAGTAGATTAAATAGTAGAACTTATAGTTCTTAAAAGCTTAGCTGTGCAAAAGGGATCTCGTTGGTTTTTTCCGTCCCCCTGGTAACAAATGGATTCCGCACTAAGAGAAGGCTATAAGTGAATTAAGTTAAATTTCAGTACTTTCGTATTCCAGTCAAGCTTATCTGCAATGATCGAACTAAATTTCAGTCAGAGGTGCAAGATAAGTGGAATTACTTTCCGTCTGTTATTTTCAAAATATTTTGACTGCTACAGAGCAGCATTGTGTGATGGTAAATTATATATTCATGGCTTTATTCACTGATTTCCTGCAGCAGATTAATCGTTGTTTGTAAAGCTCCAGTAAAAAATGTTATTCTCCTTGTAGTGTAGAAAAATAATTTCTGACATGAAAATCCACATCCGACATTACTTGGTTTTAGTGCATTTGACATCCATAACTCTTGCTTTTGAACTTCAATATTTTTATACTAAAGAAAATAGCCTGCTGTGGTACTGCTACTAATTCTATAAGTTCTTTTTATACCCTTCACACACACACATGTGGTAAGGGTATATATAAGTTTGTCATTCCGTTTGTAATTTCTTCAATATTCATTTGCGACCCTATAAAGTATATACATTCGGGATCCTTATAAATAGGGAAGTCGATTTAGCCATGTCCGTCTGTCCGTCTGTCCGTGTGTATGTTGAAATCAAGTTTACGTAGCTCCCATAGGCTACCCAGGGTTGTATGTGGTATCAAACTTTTGGAAATGCTTTCGAGGAAATCGGTATTGAAAACTGGTAAGATCCATCAATAATCGGCTGAGATATAAGCAAAAAAAATTGTTTTTTTGTTTTTTTTTTTACACAATTGAAATAAATTTACTAATATACACACATAGAGAACGTAGTGAAGGGTATATAAGATTCAGTATAGCCAAATATAGCGCTCTTACTAGTTTAAATTGAAACGGATTTTCATTGTGCAATATTTTTAAATATTTTTCTTTAAACCACAACATTTGCATCTTTGAGACAACAAAACCTTAATTTACAAGTTGTTTCGTAATCTAAAATATTTAAAAATTAATAAAAAAATTCTCCAACCATATGTGGAGCAAATAGTTTAAAAAATTGTTGCTGTGTTATTCCAAATGCAATCTCCAATATAATCAAAAACGTCCCTTATTTTTAGTTTGAGGGTTAAATTGATTTCTTAAATGTTACACTTGCGTGCTTAACCATTAAATTTACCAGAAACGTGAGATACGTGACTTCTTGTTAGATTTCTTACTATTCTCTTGTAACCCTTTTATTTTCTTAAGACTACTGTTTCCCTTTTCATTTTTTTTATATTCGCATGTGTCATAAACATCCCTCCCCGAAAATGTTCTTTAATAGGGTACCAATTTTGGTTTGATTTGTAGACACTTTATTGCTTTTATTGATGGGCTTTTATCAAAATTATCAGCATCGTAATCATAATCGCTTACCGTTCATATCATTTTTGAATACAAGAATTTATCAAAAGATGTGATGGATTTGTTATTGTATCTTAAACGCTAAAAGGTGATTTTCATTTTCATGGTTTTTTTTCCTTTTACCTTAAGGTCATGTTTCTTTTATTTGTTATAGAAATGTTCCTCGGGGATCGGTCACAAATACCAACACATGAGACATAAGGTTTTTTTTTGTTTTGGTGATAAAGATTTGTGTCTTTTATTAGAATTTGTGTTTTATACGGGTTGTTAAAGATTGTAATTGGTAGAACAAAAAGGGTTTCTTTGCTTTCTGGGTGTGTCACTTATGACTTGGGAAAATTCATTTTTGTTAGTTTATGGATTGTGACATGACACAGTGGAAAATAAATTTATCGTCTATGGGGGGTAGAAATTTTTTTCGAAATTATTTTAAAATTGATAGAAGTAAAACTTAATGCAGAAGATTTAAAAAATTTTAAATGTTGCAGATTTTAATTAAACACAACAAATTTATTTATTATAAGGTGTGCAAAAAATTGCTTATGTCTTTATTTTGCTTAAATATAGCGGTGAAGTTCTGGTAACCCCAAAAAGAGGAGACAAAAATGTTGACAGCTTGAGCTGGACAAAAATGAAGCACAAAAACATTTGTAAACAAAAAATTCTATTATAATTCACTTTTGAATTGATTATGTTTTTATGCAACTGCAAGAGCCAGATTAATAGAAAAAAGAAAACTTTCTTTCTTGCTTTCTTCAGATCTTGGGTAACATTTTGGCCGCCCCTTTTATTTAATTAGTTTTTGTAATTGTCACAAATTCCTAAACTTTATTTATTATCTAAATATTAATAGTATTTGTATTTAATAATATTTTTATGCATTTTTTATATCTTCCAACTTTTTTTCTACTTAAAAAAGAATTAAAAATTTTCCTCTTCTTAATACTCCCCCTCTCTTTGTAACGAATTTATGACCGCATAAACAAAATTAAGTGGCAATCTACTTAATTAGAAAGTAGTATCATTAAAAAATATTGGAAACCCAAAAACAAAATCATAAATTTATTTCCCATTTAAATCCTTACAACAAACTACAAAACAATCGTAAAATTTTACGATTTGACTCTTTTTTTCGCGTGTTTCGTAAAGCCTTTAAGGAGACTTATTTACATATACAAACAAACACCCCCAAATATACTTTTCTTTTTGCACGTTGTCTAATGGAAAATCTAATTTTCAAATTTTCCCTCACACATACACACAAACACACCCAAACATAAACCAATTTTATGGCCAAAGTAGAGTAACAACAATGGGTCCTCCTTAGGGCTGCTAATCTCTGGCCCATAACATAAATTCAGCCACGTTTGTTAAGTAGCGCAACGAAAAACACTCGTTATGATGGCCATGGAAAGGAAATTATGAGGAAAAAGGGATTTTCCTTTAACAACACAGACTCTGTGACATTATTACTCGTAGTGAGTTTGAAAAGTTTTTCATTTCGTTTTTGTTAGAACAATGATGTTTTGCATATTAAGAGCATTTCAAAACATAAAATTATATCAATAAATATCTGCGCCAGCAATGGAAGACTAAAGCAGAAAAATATGTTGTGACATTTGAACATATTTTGTTAGTGTCTGTGTTTGAATATGTCTTGTTTCCCTGTTGGGATTTAGTCATACAAACATAAATGGCACCTCTTGCATTTATGCTGAAATATTCATATGAGATGTTTATTTAGTTGTAAGTTTTAAGGAAAAATTTACATTTTCTAATAATATTTCTAAGACTCGTCTAAACATATTTGGCTTTATTAAAAATAGAGAGATATTTTAAACATGAAAGACGACCGTGGTTGAGGTTATTTCACTAAGACTTCAAAAAATGATTACAAAAACTAAATAAATATCCGGAATAAGTGTTCAAGACATTTCTCCTTTAAATAAACAACATAAACTTTTGTAAAATAAATAACAAACAAATGACAGGACATTTCATAGACACACATGCAAGGAGCCAACATACCAGTGTTGCCACAAAATATGAAAAAAAAGAAATAAATAAGATATAACTTCTTTGGCTTTAAATATAATTGATGGATTCACAAGCCACTCATATGTCTTATGTCCTAAAAATTTTAAGTGGTTTAGGTTATTTTTCATACTAAAAGTGTTCTAAAATAATATGACTCTGACTGCTATGTTTATTGTGCTGTCGTAAACTATCCTTAGCCAAACAGAAAAAGCAATAACAAAGAACTTAAACCATTTTAAATTTTTAGGACATAAGACAATATGATATCATAAGTTGCTTGTGAATACCCCAAATATACATATATACATTTTAAAATAGGTTGAGAATTTGATGATTTTAACCAGGCATTAAAAATTTTGAAAGAGTTACTTAAACAAGTAAAAATACATTGTTCGGCTGCAATCATTTAAATGTCAAAAATATTCCGCTAAAAAGGGCTCAAATTTGTTAAAATTTTATTTATTCTTTTGGAGCAAATTTGGCAACACTGCCATTATCATCAACAATTTTTCGACAAAAAGAAAACATTTACTTTTATGTCCAATCTCAACTCAACAAAACCACTTGCACATAAAATAAATTAAGGCTGTTAATCAGAGTTTCTTAATGTCTGTTTTGGGGAAATCCAAAGGTAGACTTAAGTTTGAAAAAAAATGTTTTTATTTAATATTTCGAAAAAATATTCATTTAGAGAAATGACCAAGAAATGTTTTAAGGCTTTTCTGTTAGTTTCTTATTTATAAAATAATAAATAGAATTTTTATTAAAAAAATGATTTAATTAATGTTTTGTTTAACATATAAATTTATCTAAAATTTTAAAAAATTTTTAATTTGTTAAATTATCATTTTCAGTCAGTATTTAATGGATTAAATTGTCACTTAATTCTCTGTAAGAAGATTAAAATGTAAAGACTCATTATTATTATTATTATTATTATTAAAGGTTTATTTTGGAATCATATTATTTACCTGGTACTAAACTGATTTTATTTTTAAACAAATCTTTGTCTGTTGGTCAATTTTAAAATCGCAAGTAACGCAACGTTAGAAAAAGTTAGGAAATCACTTTTCGTTATTACAGTTCACAATTTGATTTATATATTTTAAGTTTTATGTGGAAGTTTTATCCATCACACGTACATTTCAACACTTGCTAGTTTAGTTCATAATGTTAAAATCTAGTAAAAAGTCATAAAGAATATTTTTGACGAATCAAGTTGATTTTATCAGCAGCATAATTTCAGTAACGTGTTAAACCAGCCTTTATTTTGTTGCCAAAAACTTCTAATAAGAAAACTTTTTTATGGCCCAACAATTGAGTAATGACTTTTGTCAAAAGTTGCATATAAAAAAACTTACATGATAACAGCCATGTTTAACACAACTAATTACAAAAGTGTTGGATTATCTTTCCAAAAACTAAACTAAATTAAACACACTTAAGTAAATGTTGTGTTTTATGTGTCTGAGGTTGTGTCTATTTATACAGAGTTCACAAGAGCTTGAACTTTTCTAAAAAAAAAGGAAAAAACCTAAAGCACAACTTCCTTGTGTGTTCTTATTTGTCTATACTTTGAAACACGTATTTCCTGTAGCTTAAAGAAAACTACCGTTACCGTTAACGTTTAAGGTCTTTTACAGTCAACCCTTTTTTATTATCCATATCCTTCCGCTTGTGATGAAGTTTTAGACAAATTTTTGTGCGAAAACCATTTAGTCAATATTTAGAAATATGAGTTAACAGCAGCTCATAAAGCAAAAAGAAAATTTAATGGAAACTTTTTTAGAAGGTGAGAGAGGCTATTAGAGGGATAAAAAAGTTATTAAATTTATAACAAAAAATTTTATAAACATTTTAAAATGTTTCTCAAATATATAATCAGAATTTTACGTAGTTTTATTTGTAAATAGAATCTACTGATATTAAATACCAATAATTAAAAACTAAAAAATCAACTACAAGTTACGTGAAATTGATTTTAAATGACATTTCAATGTTGGCAGCATAAGTATGTTTGTTAGAGATTTCCTAATTTTGAAGGTTTCATGTTGCAATAGTTTACATGACAAAGTACGTTGAAACAATTTAATTCCCATGTTAAGATTTGTGTTAACAGATTTCATAGATTGTTATTCTTAAGCCGTTACAGACCTGTTGGCGCTTTAAATCTGTTATTTAATCTGCTTTTGTTAATGCTTTAGATATTTGCTGCTACTTAACATTAGTTACACTTGTCCTATTTAATTTTTATTCATTATTTTGTTGTTGTTAATTTTCTCCTCTATATGTTCAACTGTCTGTTTCTTTTGCTATAAAAATTATTAGAAGTAAAAAAAAAATTAAAATAAGGAGTGTCTAGTTATCACACATTTATTTATTCCCTTCATTTCTCATATCATATCAATTTATATCACTTTAGTTTTATGACTCTGTTAAAGACATAAAATAAGTTTTTTCTTCTTTTCTTACGTAAATTTATTTTAATTTCATTTTAAGGACTCTGAAAAGAATTTTATAGTCAAAACATACGATTACATGCATTAATTTAGTTTAGTTTGCATGTTTTATGATCTAAACGTAAAATATGTAGTCAGTGCACTAAAAAGGGCTGAAGAGGGTGGGGTAGATGAATATAAAATTCTATTTAACTTAAAGGTTGGTTTAACCTAAAAACAAAACAAGCAAATTGAAATAGATAAAATTCTTATTTCGTAATAATATTTAACTTCGAAATGTTGAGAAAAGAAAAAGAGAAATAAAATTTATTCAAATGTAAAACGTAATTAGAAAAACGATGCCACAATGTCTGCTCGAAAAGAAATCAAAAACACTGGGAGAAATTTTTGAAATTCCACGATAAATTTCGCAAAGAGAGTAGTTTCTGACAGTTTGATTAAAAACTGGGGATTTATCATATGATAAATTAAAGAAAAAAAATTTTATAAAATTTTAAATTAAGTTGAAAATATATTTGAAAATTTTTACAAATTTTCAACTTGTGATTGGAATATTAATAAAGTATAATGAAATAAAATGTAATTAATATAAAATAGTGAAATCTAAATGTAATTAAAGTGTACACAGTTCCGTAAAAATGAATAAATTTTTGAATGATTAATATTTTGTACAAAAGAAAATGAAGACGTGATCAACAAAGATTAGTTTCGGCAAAACAAAGCCTTGCTAGAAATTGAACCTCGAGCATTGAGTTTACCATTAAGTCAACGTTTTCTTTTATGAATTAAACAAAAAAACAAAAAGATTAATATTAATAGTAAAAGTTCTAAAATAAATAAGAATTTAACATGATTTTTCTTACACACAATTTTTAAATAATCTTTTGTAAATAGAGAATTTAAAACTAGTAAGAGCGTTATATTCGGCCATACCGAATCTTATATACCCTTC
>NDXZ01019641.1:0-14365 GCA_003055125.1 Paykullia maculata
ATGACTACAATCATATTATGATAATGACAATCATATAACGATTGTAATAATCATAGAGTTTTAAAATTGTCTGTGATCATATAACCGTGACCATATTCATTTATGTTTTTTCTTTGCGTGTATGTATGGATGTATGTGTTTAATACACTTTCAAGGATGGTGTACACGATCAAAAATTTTTTAATAGTTATGTTTACTAAACACATCTTGCTGGTAAAACGCGAAACTATTTTTATATGTTGTTTTTATGTAATGAAAAAAGCAAAAAAATTAATCAATCGAATTATTTTAAAATTTATTCAATTATTTTAAAAATATTATTCGAAATTCATAATTTTTAAATTATTCGAGCAATATTTTGTTTACAATTATTACAGTTTTGTAATATATAAAACTGTAAACTGTAAAAAAATTCTTAAGGCCAAGGTGGCCAAATAAGTTGGCTAAATTTAACATAAAACATGGCAACACAGCCCAAAAATTTATTATATTATATTTAACTATTAAACTGCAATATTTTAATTGAATTTTCAATTTGACCACTTATTACTATTTTGTATATTAGCAATATGAATCTAATTCATGCAACACACATAGAGCAAACGATCATATCATGTAACTATCATAGACATGCACATGCACGTATGAACATTACATACTCGTAAACGTACATACATATGTTTCCTAGTTAAAATAACGCTGATGAAAATCCATTTGTTCTTTTGCACATTTTGTTCAGTTTTTGTAAGCCCATTGCATACAGTAGCCATTGGTGTATCATTTTTTCAGTTGCTGCTGTATTTTTGTTGATATTTTTTTTTTGTCATGACTACAACTTACAAAAAAAAAATAAACATTTTTTTCCTCTTATGCATAAATACATTTTTATTTGATATTGTCCCGATATGTTTTACGATGTTTTTTTTTGTATGTATGTTTGTATATCTAGTGTTTGTTACAACAATATCGTTTATAGTTGTTGTCATTTTGTTAATACACAGTATCATACTGACTATTAGAGTTTTATTGAACAGCAGCAACAACAGTAGTAGCTGTTACCAACATTTACTTGCAAGTAACAGCAATATAAAAAATCAACTTTTATATAGTCATATGTACAAGTACATATGTATGCATGTAGTTGTTAATGCTAAATCATTTGTTAAGTTTGTTATTTAAAGTGATTAGAGGTAAAATGATGTTATTATTGTTGTCGCTGTTACTGTTTTTTTGTTGTGTCGATTTTGGTTTTTATGTCTAATTTGATATAATGTAATTGTTGTCGTTGTTGTTGGCTACTTAGTTTTGTAAGCTTAATCGTAACAATTTGTTATCAATTATGTTCAACTGATTTAAAGTTTAATTTTTTGTTTTGTATTTTGAATTGATTCAAATTTTATTTTATCTTTTTAAAAGGTTTATTATTGTTAATTGTTTATATTTAGGTTTTTTTTTGGATCTGTTTATTCATACATAATTTAAAGGATAAGAAATGTTTAGGTAGACGCCTATTAATGAGGTAATATTAATAGTTTATAATAATGCGAAAATGTACAAAAATAATAACTTTTATTTATGTAGAGTGCACCTGGTTCTGGTGGCTGATGCTATGTAACTTTCGGTATTGGTTTTTGACTTTAAAATTTTTTTAATTAATATTTTAAGACTCTCAGGATTTTAGGCATAAAAAGCTATCCAACTCTATTAAACCATTTAAATTCATGTGGGCTTTTAAAAAGATATCCTGCATATATTCTTTCAATCAATCAATATCTAAAATAAGTCAATTCTTTTTTTTCAAGATTTTTATCATTCGTAGAAACGAAAGCGCCTTAAATATTTTATTTATGAATAAGAAACTTCTCTTGTAGAATTGTCAAGTACATGGGCAAATCTCAGAAACAGTCTACCAAGCAAAAATTTTTCAAATTAATCTTACTTAATTTTATTTTCTATTTAATTGACTAGACTAGATGTTTAATTTTATAAATAAAAGAAAAAAAATGTATTTCGATGACCATTATTACAAAAATTATTACCAAATCCTAGCCTACCTCAGGTCTCTTAAGATTATACACGAAATTAAAATTTTTTTAGATGATCATATCATTACTTTGGTGTTAATATAGATGGTCCGATCAAAGGCCATATTTTACTTATTTAATTTTCTTCAATTTCAGTAACAAATTTTTTCGTTAACTATTTTGGAAAGATTGAAATTAGGTATGAAATGTCAGGTCCATGCGTTGTAGCGTGCGTCACGGAAAATAAAGTTTTTTTTTTTATATTGTGATAAGAATAAAACATTTTTTTAAGTTTTATATATTTTTTAACCAAGTTCATATTCTGCTTTTTGGCAAATAAAAAATTAAAATTTTTACAATAAAAAAAAAATATTAGCATATAAACGATTTGAGTTCTTGCAAAAATTGCATTAAAACCCTTTGCAATTGTTATTGGATTATCGGTGTAAGGAAAATTCCAGAGTTACAAAAATACTAAGGTATACAAAAATACATTTATTCATTTTTACTGGAAGCTCTGTTTTGCATTTTTCCTATGTTCCCATCTAACTTTGGCAACTTTTTAAAAAAAGTGTGTTGTGACGAAGCCAATGAAGTTTGTATGACAAATTAATAAAAACATACATCTTCATATTTTTGAATATCTCAAAAACTAGTAGAGACACCATTCTCTAAAAATATCAGGGTACTAACCGGCTGAGATAAAGACGACTGCCTCGTTTTTTTTAAAGTTTTTTTACTCAATTATTATATTTGTGTGTAAGACTGTCTTTTGGGGAATTTTAAAGAAAAAAAATTTCGATTTTAAGGCAACAAAAATTTGTTTTCGAGATACATATAAGCAAAACAAATTTTTTTTTACACAAAAGTGATCATATTTGTAGGTAAGACATGTCAATTGGGAAAAAAAGCAAAAACAAATTTTTTTTTTTACACAAAAATTATTATATTTGTGTGTTCTGAAAAAAAATGTACTAATATACACACATAGATACTCGTAGTGAAGGGTATATAAGATTCGGCATATAGCGAATATAGCGAATATAGTGCTCTTACTTGTTTTTTTTAATTTTTAAAAGAAAATTATTTTTTTAAATTATTTATTATTTACAAAAAAAAAAAAACTTTAATTAAATTTCTTAACCCTTGACATCTTGTCAACTGTAATCAAAAATAATTTTTTTAAAATCCTAAACACAACAAAAATTATGGCCTTTTAAATGAAGACTCCACCGCAATATATTCAATAATTCAAAGCTACAGGGTTGCCACTGTTTATCAAAATTAAAAAAAATAAAACGGTTTTCAATATATACGTGCATTACTTCATACATTCAGAAAATTTTATTAAAATTGGAAACCATATGGTAAAAATAACATGAAATTACTCTACTGGAAAAAATGTAACGTGCGTCACGTAGCGTGCGTCACAAAGGGTTAAGGGTTTTTTTGCCGCCAGTTAAGTTATTTTAGATTTCTCCTAGAATAATCTTTCTTAAAGGATTTCGGTTTTTTGTGCTTTATTATGCAAAATTAGCTAAAAATTACGAAAACACACTCAAACTTAAAAGTTACTTCCACTTTTTGTAGCCTGCGTCATGAAACTTTGTAATCAATTATTTCACAACAAATACCTGTTACATAGTTATGTTTTATGCCATTCGATAATTCAAATAAAATCCCTCTAAACACTACGTATAAGTTAAAGGTATCTCTTTTAAAAGACCAACAAATTTTTATATTTTAATCTAAAAACGCGTACGAATGTGGCGTTCGTCACGCAGGATTTGTCCATATGTATGTAGAAACAAGATTTTCCTACATTTTCATCAAATAATCTGATTGTTAACATCAAAGAGCATGCAAAGGCTAAGTTACACATTGCTTAAGCCTTTGGGCAAAACAATAGGATCTGATGTCCAGGGTTCAAAGTGAGCTGCATTAAGAGCTTCCATCTTACCAAACTATTTCGCATTTAAGGAAAAGGGACTTTCAGATTTTCATATATTCAGCTTAATACAAAAGTTTTAAAACGTACCAAACAATAAAGACACTATTTTAAATAATAGTTTATTAAATTTTAATTAAACATCTTATACCTCCTGTTGGTTGGATCATTATTAGTTACTATTTGAAGAGTAAAAAAAACGTTGGCTTACAAATTATTAAGTGTATTCCTTATTGCTTTCTTAAACTCCCACTTTCTAAGAATTCACTTTCCTCAATGCATATACATAAATAGTATTTGTAGATACAAATCTTATTTACTCAACATGCATGCATTAACACTATAAATCAACGAATTGATGGTGAAAATGCGTAAACAACAAAGTACTGTGGTAACTCCAAATAACTGACATATTTTTGTTTTTTACAATATTCAGTTAAGAGAGTATTTAAAAAAGCTGCATTTTAAAAGATTTAAAGGTCACTTTATGATCTAAATTTTAATATCCCTCACATGTATTGTTAATACTAAATTGGTTTTACTTTGTTCATTTGTTTTTATAGTCGCGATTTCTTTCATGTATGAAGCCTGATATCGTTAAATGTTGTGTGCAACTTTTGCTGTTAAGCATTAAACTGACGTCGATGTGGTATTGCATGTAGTGTTTGCCTGTTTTTTTGCACTTCAATATGTTTTATTAGATTTATGATTATTCAAAAAAACGTCCTCCTTTTAAATGTAGTCTGTATCATGATGTGATGTACCACTTGGCTTGGAAAAGGAATTAAGGCAAAAGTGAAGCATATATGTATGTACGTGTCAGAGAACGGTTTCAATAGTATAACGCATACAAGTTTGCTTTGACACCCTACAATTTTAGTACTGGCTTGTAAATTTCGATCTTCTTTAAACTTCCGCATGTGAGAATATAGTTTTTTTTATGACGATTTACAAAATTTCCAACATTTTTTTTAGAATCTTTAAGATTAACATTATGCATATGGGCATTTCTCCAATGTCGAATGCGACATTCGTACACATTCAAAGTGAAAAAAAAACATATGCCAAAACATTTTTTTAATATTTGCATAAGGCGAAACTTATAGCTCTTATATGCACCATAATTAGTTCAAGATAATTATAAAAAACCAAGGCATTAGCATGCGACAAAAACAGAAGTTGAATTTAAATCAAATAAAACAAACACAGATTTCAGACAGGCAGAAGGGCGTGGCTACATCGACTTCTCTATCTGAAAGGATTCAGAAAATATATACATACTTTATGGGGTTGCAAATGAATATTGTAGAAATTAAAAAACAAAATGTCACAAATGAAGGGTAAAAAAACAACATAAAAGGCAAGTCCTTTTTTACAATGTATTATATGTATGTCTGTATGTATTTAATAAAAAGATAATTTATTAATATGTCTTAATATATAACATAATTGGCGGCTTTAGCTAATCCTGGTCCAAAATTGTGACGTGTAGCCATTTGTAGAAGTACCAGAATAGTGAAAGTAATTATTGGTAGAAATTTCATTATTACTTTCCTCATTGCTGTTTGTTTTTTGGCGCTGAATAATATATTAAATACAAAGCTTTTGAGCAAATTTATATAGAAAAATGTTAACCATGAACTCTTAATTTCATGGACTCTGTAGCAAATTAATTTTCGTTAAAAAAAACTCTAAATAAATGCATTCGTTATGATGGCAGTAACTAATGTTTAAAGTATACAAATTTAAGTTGATTTGTTCTATTTTGTATTTATTAAAACAAAAAAAATATTTATTAAAAAAAAATATTCTTTAAAAAACATCTTAATAATAAATTTTTTAATAATGCATTTTTACTTAACCGGGGTTTATTTGTATTTACTTTTATGAAGTCCTTAATTTTATAGTTCTAGATTCAAAAATTTAAAAAAAAATTCGAAAAAGTCATCACATTTAAAAAAAAAAATACAATTTTGTCTTACTATCTTCTTCTTCTTTTTATAAAGATGAAAAAAATTTGTATGTTAGTTTGTATATTTGTATGTTCGTATTTTATAGCTGGCCACACCGTTGGACCGATTCCTTTAAAATTTTTGAACCATTTACTGATAGTCCAAAAGGAACAATAAGCAAAATTTTTTTGGGAAATTTTTAATGCCACGCCCACTTTTTATCTAAAAATTTTAAAGAGGCATGATTATAATTGACAACTCAAATGAATAAAGCTAGAGACATGAAATTTGGGTTCCTCTTCCGTTGTAAAGATTTACTAAAAAGGGGTTTTTGGAAATTCATATTTTTTATATTTTATATCTGCTAAACTAAACAAGATACAAGCAACATTAAAAAAGCATTGTATTCTACTTAAAAAATAAGCGAACAGGTGTCTGGTACTTTCAAGACCCTAGGGGGTAAAAAATATATTTTGGTACTTTTTTGGGGTCCCATGTAACTACTAAACCAATAAACATAGAAATATTATTTTAACTGGGTTTGTCACTCCTCCAAAAAATAGAATCATAATTTTGGTTTTTAAAGGGATCAAACAAAGGTCTACCATTCTTCTACTTCTACTATTATACAGACATCTATTTGAGAAAAAAACACTGACACTAAAAAAGTAGCAAAAAGAAGGTAAACAGGGAAAATGCGATTAAGAGTAAATTACTGGGCCAATTTAGGTTAAACTTAAAACACGTGTTGCTTCGGGCATAATATGATGTAATACAGTTTGAATAACATTGGTTATGGGATAGAAAAAAAAAGGAAACTTTTAGTTAAACGAGAAGCAAAAAAGTACTTTTTCAAATTTTAGGGTACTTTTGCACATTTTTCAAGCTTATAAGTCTGGAAATGTGAAATTAGGGCCAATTGATCCTGAAAGAGATAAAAAGACATACAGGGGCGAAAAAGTACGTTTTTAACTCTTAAGGTATTTTTTTACGCTTTTGAATTAATGTGTCTAGAAATGTGAAATTATGGCATATTGATACAGAATGAGAAAGAAAATGTACTTTTTTTTACATTTAGGGTAATTTTGTACATTTTTTAAGCTTATAAGTCTGGAAATGTGAAATTACTTTTGTACGCTTTTTGAATTAATGTGTTCAGAATGATATAAAAAAAGTACTTTTATAACTTTTAGGGTACTTTTGTACATTTTTAAAGCTTATGAGTCTAGAAATGGGAAGTAAGAGCTTCTGATACTGAATGAGATAGAAAATCATATAAGGGACAAAAAAGCACTTTTTCAACTCTTCGGGTACTCTTGTGCATTTTTAAGTTTTTGAGTCTAGAAATGTGAAGTGAGGGCTTAAAAGTACTTTTATATTTATTGGGGTACTTAAAAAAATTTTTTTTTGAATCTAGAAATGGTAAATTTTAATCCCGGCTAAGAAGCTTATCGTTTAATGAAGCAAAAAGTACTTTTTCAACTTTTAGGTTACTTTACTTTAGGCTCTTAGGAACATTTAAGGTAAACGATGAATTTATCTTTAACAATTTTTAACCTTGTTGTTTAAATAAGAGCCCTTTCCGACTATACTGTAGCATCTCGCATGCAGTAGAGTACACCCAACATTAACCACTGCTCAACTCAACCACCTACTTGTTGTTTTCTTTCCTCCTTCTTTTCATACGATTCATTTAAACGTAGAACGATGATGTGGATGATGTTGTATGGTTGATGGTTAATGTTTTTTCTGCCACTGATGTCGATGTTAAGAGATGGTGTTGATGCAAGGCGTTCAGTGTTCCGAAAGTAGTGTCTGTTGATTGTAATTATAAATTGTTTTCATATTAATGTTAGCAACTTTATGTTCGAGTATTTATTTTAAAATTATTGGCTGAATGTAGCTGTTCCTATTAAGTTTTACGGTTGAATTCGTTGTTGGCTGTGATTTTATTGTGGCGACTCCACAAATGCAATTGCAACAAAATTTCCTTTGGTAGTTTTTATGGTTAAATTATTTATATAAAGTTGTTTACGTTGATCGTTTAATCAAAATCGCTAATTGAAATCGTGTACACTCATAAATAGTTTTATTTATGGTTAATGTTTTATTTGGGAGTTTTTGTGTAATTTTTTATTGAATGTAAATTGGAGTTTAACAGATTTCATTTATTTTATTTTGAATTATTTGTTTGCAGTGATTTATGGAGTTTTTAGGAGAGTAGAAAAAAGAAAGTTTTAGTAAAGAAATGTCGAATTAAGATAAATTAGCTGTAAAAATATTTTTTGAAAATAAAACTATGACACAGAAAAGATAATAATAAATACAAATTTTAACAACTTACAAGTACACAGCAATTTAAAACTTAACAACACTAAGACTGCTTGAAATATATCAGAGAAGAAATTGGGTAGATCTAAAAAAATTAATAACATATTAAGAAAGAGATCATTAAAATTGGTTGCATTGGCTGTAAATACCATTAGATGGCAAAGGTTCGTAGGTTAATCATTTTTAATAGACATTTTTGGGCTATTTAGATATGTTTATTTAATGATATAATACGATCATCGTTTGAAATTTTCGGCTTCTAAATTTCTTCGCATTTTCGGAATGATAAAATTTTTTTTCAGTCTAAATACATACATTTTTTTCAAAATTTTTTTAAAAACCTAAGGTTATGAATTATGTTAATTATTCTACCTACAGGTGCATTAACTTATCACAGGAAAGGGAATAACTTAAGTTGCAAAAACTATGCTCGACTATGGAGCTATCGATATGTTTATTAGAGTGGTTCGAAAAAAAATTGTGCCAGTCACCCCCTAGGATTAAAGATAATGTAAAAACAATTCCAAAAATATTTTATTTTATTTTTTTGCCACGCCTACAAATACCGCCCGTTCAGTATTTTGTTCAATGTCTCATTGTCCTTAATAGTTTTTTACTACCACGTCAAATTTTAGTTGTGACTTCGTGACTTTTCGTTTACAAATATTTAGTATTAGGGTGGGTACGAACCGACTTTTTAAAAGTTACAACTAGAATTTGAAACTATATACTTTATATTCCAACTTATTTCCAGCAATATTTTTTTTGTTCTTTCTTTCGGTTTGGTTTTTTGCCAGCATCCAGCCAACATAAAAGCAAATGCAAGACAATAATAAATGACATGTAATCATGATCATAAGTTGATTTATTATTTACATGTGCAGTAATATAGAAGTGATTGACACTTACACTTTCAACAGTGTTGTTGTAAAAATTGTCAAGGAAATTGAGCTAATTTTTAGGCTAAAGAATTTAACTTCCATGAATCACAAGAGTTCATTGCTCTTAACAAGAATATTAAAACGTGATCTTCAAGAGATTAAACAAGATTTATGTTTTATTTTAACAAATAACAATAAAAATCGTTGAGTGACATTCGGCCAGATTATTTAAATTTTTTAAATGACTGTAGTAAAATGTTTAAATGACTTTTTATACCCTGCACTATGAGTTTTTCCTTAAAGCTTTATTGTTCACATAAAATCCGGCTAAACTCTAGAAGCTTTTGAAAAACATTTGTCGGCTACTATCTGTTAATGTTTTTCATTATAATTTTCTGAAGTTTTCTGCCTCTGTTTTACAAAAATCTTTTATAATTGGAAAAGTATTTGTACGTGTGATGAGCAAAAAAAAAATCAAAATCTATACATTTTCTTTAGTCTTTAAAAAAAAAAAATTCATTTGGGAATAAAACTTACAGATTTTATTTTCAGACTCCAATTTATTTTATCCATTATAGACACATATTTGCTGACTTTCTATTTTCCCCATTCAAAATTATAAAATTATAACACCTTGAAATTCTGCACCAACAGTCTTTTGCCTGAATAGTGGTTGTAATTATTGGTTGTTTCATCTTTACTTTGTTTTTGGAGCTAAAATATATTTTAAATTATATTAAACGCAAAGGTGTTTTAATTAAACAAATTTATATAGACAAATTTTGGCTGTAAACTCGCAATTTTATGTAACAAATTGGATTTTTGTTTAAAAAAATTCTAAATAAATGCATTATTTATAATGGCAGCAACTTATGTTTTAAGTGTAAAAATATAAGATGATATTATTATGTTAAAGTAACAAAAAAAAAAAAAAAAGGTTGTGCCTACACAACGTGTATGTACCCTGCAGATTACGAGACTAGTGCATACATGCATGTATAGAGTAGTCCACAAAGGAGTAGGAGTAATCCAAAACTAATCCAAATATATGGTAAAAAGGTGGTCGGTTTAACATTACGATGTCCTAGGACTAGACCATATAACCCAGTTTATCATTACACCGGATGACTCCATGGAGTACTCAATAATGTAATAAATTTTTTATTTTTTTGTATTTACAAAGCTTGCTATGTTGAAATACAACTATTTGTCATAAAATGGTCAATAACTACACTGCATTGGGCCATGATGTAACTAGTCCATTTAAACTATAATAGACTACGTAGTCCAATATTATCTGTAGGGTATGTACGTATGTATGTATTTACTATACATATGCGATAGGTACCCTACAGGAAATGTCAATAGTGAAATTGTACTGACTTACTATTGACACAGTCACCAGTACTAGTGGCTTATTATACCCCAGCTAATGCTATTTACTATAGACATTTAACACGTGCGTGTCATTGAAAATCCATTACTGACATTGGTACTATTGACTAGGTTGTTGTTTTGGGACCATATGTAGACATTGGAACCAGTTATTCACTAGTAGATTTTAGTAATTTTAGTCTACACTTTTAATATTTTTTACTTGCAAAATAAAAAGTATTGGCGCTTTGTTGACAATATTACCAAAAAGTCACCACAATAGTCGAAAAAAGTGGTCACTTGGAGACACTTGACTCCAGGCCTCCTACAGGCTAGTTAAAGCCTTAGAAAACTTGATATTTTTATGAAATAAATTTTTGTCCATATAGGTTTTTCGCCCATACCTTTGCATATTCTGGGTCAATGAGTCCAATTGTTTTAAAACATGTCTGTAGTTTATTTAAAAGCTGCAAATATTAATTTTTGTGTCAAAAAATATATAACAAAAGGTACTCGTTTTGTTTTTGCTCTTATCTCAGCCGGTTGTTGAAAGATATTGCCAGTTTTCGGAGTTTTTTAAAAAATTTTGATACCACATAGAACTCTGGGTCGCAAATAAATATTTTAGAATTACAAACGGAGTGACAAACTAATATGTATGTATATCCTTGCAACCTGTGGTGAAGGGAATAAAAACAACATAAAAAGCAAGTTTCTTTTTTACAATGTATTTTATGTACAAACATACATACCTATATACATATGAATATAATTGGTGAATTTCTATTTTCCTATTCCAAAATTAAAACGACCAGATGGTGGTTCATTAAGTGCCATTTGTAGAAGTACTAGAATAGTCATAGTTATTATGGCTAGAAATTTCATTATTACTTTCCTCATTGCTGTCTGTTTTTTGGTGCATTGAATACAGAGCTTTTGAACAAGTTTATATAGGAAAATGTTAACCATGAACTCTTAATTTCATGGATATCTCTGTAGCAAATTCATTTTTGTTAAGAAATTAAAAATAAATGCATTAGTTATGACGGCAGTAACTTATGTTTAAAGTATAAAAAAATAAAGTTGATTTGTTATAATTTATATTTATTAAAAAAAAAAAAAATTTTATAAAAAATGTCCTATGTCATCTTAATAGTTAAACTGTTGAAGAATTCATTTTCACTTGTCTGAGGTTATTAGTATTTACTTAACCGTAGTTCCTAATTTAAGATTTCTTAATAAAATTAAAAAAATGCATAAAATTACCTTAATATTAAAAAAACTATTTTGCCCACTTTTATATTTACATATAATAATTTCGCAATTAAAATTAAATTGAATTTTTCCCCGTGTACACGAATAATATAATTGACATTGCAGCAATTAATTGCTCCACATTTCTTACATTTAATATCACTGCACTGTATCCTCTATTAATTATCATTTTTAATACTACTATTACCATGACAATGACACTTTAAGTGGCGGGCATCTGTTTGCAAGCAATAAGAAACAACTAAGAGCGCTATATTCGGCTGTGCCAAATCTAATATAACCTTCACCAAGTGTATGTATGTATGTTTGTATGTATTTACATGTACATAGTTAAAATGTAACTAAACTTATTTTTTTTATGATATCAATTTTTGTCCATGTAGGGTTTTCGCCTATATCTTTGGTGATTTAAGGGCCACTTACTCCAATTTTTTTTCAAATGACCCGAAAGGCATGTTTAACACACAGATATAACAAAAATGTCTGAAGTTAATCCAAAAGCTGCAAAATATAAGTTTTTGTGTAAAAAAAAAATAATAAAAGGGAGGCAGTCGTCTTATTTTGCTTATATCTCAGCCGGTTATTAATAGATCTTCCCAGTTTTCAATACTAATTTTTTCGAAAGTATTTCCAAAAGTTTGATACCTTATAAAGGTCTATGTAATCTATGGCAGCTACGAAATCTTGATTTCAACCAGCACACGGACAGACGAATAGACGGACAGACGGACATGGCTAAATCGATAAATATGTATACTGAATAAGGTCGCAAATAAATGTTGTAGAAATTAAAAACGGATTACGAAATCTATATATACTCTTGCCTCACCACAGGTGGCAGGGTATAAAAATAATCATTAAAAGAAATTTCCATAAATTATAACTTCCGGTTTTAAGCATATTTCTTAATGCTCTTTATGCTCATTGTATTTAAAGCCAACAAATCAAATTGTATTCTTTTTTTTATCATTTTAAACAAAATGATTTAAAACAATGTTCGTCGTCCAGTTAATTCATTGAACAACTGCAATATTTCTTTCTTGTTTGGCTTTTGTGTTGCTGTTGTTGTAGTTGTTGCGCTCTTGTCTCCATTCAATAGTTATGCGAATAAGAGCCATAATAAATTGTATTTTATGTTTGCATTGATGCCTATTAAACTTTGGTGAGAAAGAGGGAAAAGTAATAAAAAAACTTGGTAATATTTGCAAACAACTAAAAGTGTGTGTGTTCGTGGACATTAAGATGTACGAGGGTGGGTTTAAAAAAAAGAGTCAAAACTAATTTTAAATAAATATGGGCTGGATTTCTTTTATATGAAATTAATTTTTTGAATTATGAAATATTTCATTTAGGCAGCTTACAAATACATAAAATAATTCTTAGTCGGAATTAAAAACCATAATTAAGGTTTTGGGTAGTTTTCGCTAATAGCTGATAGCTTTTTGCTAACAACGTACATATTTTTATTTTTGGTTTCGGCTACTTTATTTTTTTAGAGTTTTTCTAGTTAATTTTATTTTAATTAAATTTAATATTTTTATATAATATATTTTATTTTATTACATTTATTTATTTTTTTACTTTGTTGTATTTAATTTAACTTTTTTAGTTTTAGTTTTTTAATTTAATTAAATATCATTTTGTTCTATATTATTTTTTAATTTTTTAATATATGATTTTATTAATTATATTATATATTACTACATAACATTTTTTTAAATTATTTAATTTTGTTTTAATTTATCTTATTCAGTTTAATTTTATATTATTTTATATGCCACTTTTTTATATAACTTTCTTCTTATTATATTTAGTTTTTATATATATTAAAATATTTTATTTTTATTTGAATTTTTTTTAATTTTATTTTATTTAATTTATTTAACTTTATTTTGTTTAGTTTTATTTATTTTATTTTATTTAATTTTATTTTGTTTAGTTCTTTTTTTTATATTTTATTCAATTTTATTTAGTTTTATTTATTTTATTTTGTTTTATTTATTTTATTTTATTTTATTGAACTTTATTTTGTTTTATTTTATTTCATTTTTTTTAATTTAATCTAATTTTATTTTATTTAATTTTTATTTTTTTTCATTTATTTATTATACCCATCACACATGTGGTAAGGGTAGGTTTGTCATTCCGTTTGTAATTTCTTCAATATTCATTTGCGACCCTATAAATTATGTATATTCTGGATCCTTATATATAGGGAAGTCGATTTAGCCATGTCCGTCTGTCCGTGTGTATGTTGAAATCAAGTTTTCGTAGCTCTCATAGGTCACCTAGGGTTGTGTATGATATCAAACTTTTGGAAATACTTTTGAAAAAATCGGCGTTGAAAACTGGTAAGATTCATTAATAACCGGCTGAGATATAAGTAAACAAAGACGACTGCCTCATTTATTTTTGAAGTTTTTTTTACACAAAAAAATTATTATTTTTTCAGCCTTGAGATAGACTACAGATTTATTTAAAAAAAATATATTCACCACCCAGACAAATATAGCGCTATTAGTTTATTTTATCTTATTGTGTTTTACCCACCTAGCATTTGGAAGATTGTTTTGTGATTAA